>JAGTTL010001129.1:0-16918 GCA_036851935.1 Coregonus suidteri
CCCCTTTTGGGTCCTCCTGCTCGCTCTTCCCCAGTTTCCTGTCAGCTCACACTGGCCCCCAACACAGCCACACCCCCTCTCCTGCCCTAAGGAACAGAAAGGTGCCTTTAAAAACCCTCCAACCATACCCTTTTCTCCGGGCGGATTCACACACCTATCTTTTCTGTGTAGAGAGGGTTGGTTGGCCCGCTTTTACGGGGAAATTGGGGGGGTGGAGTGGGGGTTTGTTATTACGCTTTTCTCATATAAAAGACCACAAAACAGAAAAGGGTTTTTTTAATTTTTTTTAAAAAACCCTTGCAAGTCCTTTATTTTTAGGGGTGCTCTAGGGGTTGTTTTTTTGGTTCTACACAATAATGTTGGGGCTAAATTCAGGCCCCTCGGGCCCCTCCGAGAAAGGGGTTTGTCCCCTGGTTAAAAGGGGCAGGTATTTTTGGTCCCCTTTCTACATTGTCTCGACACATGACCCTCCCCACAAGTCCAAAACCACATTCACTCCCCCCTCTATCCGGGGGTTTTTCTTTTATTTTTTTTCCTTTTGGGCTGCTGAGCGGGAAAACTGTAGAAAGGGTCCACATAGATTTTAGTCATGCTAGTTTTTGAGGGCCCCCCAATTTTTTGGGGTTTCCCTTCTGCTCTTTTTTTAATGTACATTATTTGCTGATTTAAATCTTCAGAAATTTATAATTTCAATTAATGCTTCTTTTTGGGGAAAAATTTTGTTTCAATTTTTGGTACATTGACTTTAAATCATTTTTGATTTTGTTCCCCTGCCCACCTGGAGCGCATGGAAAATGGGTCCAGGAAAACCAACTTCCAAAAGACAAAGTCCCCACAAACATTTGGGAATCCCTTTTTACTTTCTATTTAAAACCCTTAAGGGGGCCCGGTTTTTCCCGGACCAAATGAAGCCAGTCCAGCCCAAAAACCCTTTTTTCATGGAGATGCCCGGGGAAACCCGGGCCCAAATTTTGGCATTTTTAATTCTCCCAAAACTGCCGTAAACAATTTTAAACCTGTCCAGAAGGGGGGTGTTATTAAACCAAACAAAAAAAATCCCTCAACTCTTGACTTGCTACTCAAGTAATCAGTAATGTTCGAATTGTACTTAATATCATTGAGATTGATGGTCTTTTTATCCCTCCCAGAGTCCAGGAACAGATGAAGTAGGTCTGCTACTGTTCAGTTATTAAATATGATTTATGGTGAGGGAAATAAAAGATACATATAGTAGTAGTTTTCCTTTGCTATTATTCCAAGTGTGTCTTTAACTTGTAAATGGATTGTGGTTTGAAGCTGGCATGTGGTGTGGATGATAGAATAGAGTGAATAGGAGGAGAGAAGAGAGGAGGAGAGTGAGAACATAATATAGAAGACAGATAAGATAGAGATGAGAATTCATACCCAGGGGAGTTACTGACTCTGGCCCAATGACACCCTGTTCCCCTACGTAGTGGCACTAGGCTACTTCTGACCAGAATCTAAAGTAGTGCACTACATAGGGAATGGTTTGAAGATTGGAGATTTGAATTTGCTCACTGTCATTAGAATGAAGATTTCCATCCAGGAGTTACTGTCTCTGTCCAATCTCTCCCTGTTCCCTACGTAGTGGCACTAGGGCTTATTTTGACCGGATCTAAAGTATTAGTATCTTCTAGATTTTACATGTTTTCTCCCTGTCATTAGAAAATGAACAATATGGTAATGACTTTAGTGGTTTCCTCCCCCTTTGTTTTTATTGTTTGTGTGTTATGTGTGTTGTTGTGTTTAGGTTTTTCCCCTGGTGTTCCTAATTGAAAATCCATTATAACAATGAATCCACAAACAAATTATATTCCAGTTGTGTTTAGACAACTTCATGGGCTGACATCCCCCAGAACTTTACCTGATGTTCTCCTCTCTCAACCATACACATTTATGTCATTTAGCAGACAATCTTATCCAGAGCAACTTACCGTTAGTGCATGTATATATATACATTACTGTATGTCGCTTTGGATAAAAGCGTCCGCTAAATGGCATATTATATTATATTATATATATTTTTCATACTGGCCCTCATGGGAATCGAAACCACAACCCTGGCATTGCAAACACCATGCTCTACCAACTGAGCTACATCCCTGCCGGCCATTCCCTCCCCTACCCTGGACCAATTGTGCGCCGCCAGGTCGCTGACGGCTACGACAGAGCCTGGATTTGAACCAAGATCTCTAGTGGCACAGTTATCACTGTGATGCAGTGCCTTAGACCACTGCACCACTCGGGAGACTGTAGAAAGCAGACAACCTCAATATGGTTCCATTCCTGTAGTTATCAGGACACATGGGGTGTGGAACTATTATCTCCTTTCTAAGTGTGAACTTGTCCACTTCCGTTCATGGATTTAAAAGGAAATGACTGGTATATGTAAACTCCCTCTACCCCATGCCAACACCAATCCAATGCTGTACAATTAATTCCATAGCTTAACATGGGAAATGCTCACTGCCTCCCATAAGAGTCATTGAAGCGTTGGATGAATAAGGACCCTGCCTTCACCAGGGGATATTTGTTGGACCCGTCACAACAGTTGAGGAGGGCCTCATCCTCCCAGCCTGCCCAAAGAAAAGCCAGGGACTGCCTTGTGCTCCAGTCTCCAGCAGGGGGCAGCAAAACCCTATGGACCTGAAAAGGGAAAGTGAGGAGTAAAACCTAAGGTGAATTTACATTGATGTTTCCATAGAGACCTTGAGTCGTATTCACTAGGCACCAAACTGAAGATAATTAGCTGAAAGTCATCAGTAACACTATACTGATTGTAGCCTATGGATATAATATATTATCATATCATATGAAATCAATGAGTCCGTGGGGGATGGATGATCTTTGACATCGTTCAGTAATTGAGTCATGTGGGGGGATGGATGATCTTGGACATCGTTTCAGTAATTGAGTCATGTAGGGGATGGATGATCTTGGACCATCGTTCCGTAATTGAGTCATGTAGGGGGATGGATGATCTTGGACATCATGATCTTTGACATCGTTCAGTAATTGAGTCATGTGGGGGATGGATGATCTTGGACATCGTTCAGTAATTGAGTCATGTAGGGGATGGATGATCTTGGACATCGTTCAGTAATTGAGTCATGTGGGGGATGGATGATCTCGGACATCGTTCAGTAATTGAGTCATGTAGGGGATGGATGATCTTTGACATCGTTCAGTTCTTGCTCTGACGGGTCTGAGTTTGTGTGAGGGGCGTGTTTTTCTTTCAGAGGTTGTGATGATTGGTTGTGGTAGGAAGTTCCTGTTGTCAGACTGGAGGAGATGATGGTCAAACTGGAGGCAGACTGTTGGGTTCTTCTCTCAATCAGGGGTTGAGGGTTCAGTGTGCTGATGCATAGCTGCTGTATCATGTGTGACTTTATACATCTCAATTTGATTGAAATTCCAGCCTGTAAACTCAGTGTCATTTTCCCCTTAATGGCCCCATACAGACTCAGGTTGTACCACTGATATACAAAGCATTTGACACAACGGTTGGGTCAATATTTTGTTCCAAACAACTGTTGTGTTAAATGCGTTGTACAACCTGAGAGGGTATGTGGACAATATGTGTTTGTTTTCAGGTTGAAGTTGCCCTCCATCCAGCCCTCCTCAAGAGTAGGAGTGAGGAGAATTCTATCAACTCATGTGTTTACAGACATGTTACTTCAGTATGATCCTATGAACCAATCGGAAGTCAGATGTGTCTTCTACATAAAACATTACATTTCATTGATAGGACCATGGGAAAGGCAACCTCAATATGGTTCCATTCCTGTAGTTATCAGGACACATGGGGTGTGGAACTATTATCTCCTTTCTAAGTGTGAACTTGTCCACTTCCCTTCATGGATTTAAAAGGAAATGACTGGTATATGTAAACTCCCTCTACCCCATGCCAACACCAATCCAATGCTGTACAATTAATTCCATAGCTTAACATGGGAAATGCTCACTGCCTCCCATAAGAGTCATTGAAGCGTTGGATGAGATAGGACCCTGCCTTCACCAGGGGATATTTGTTGGACCCGTCACAACAGGTGAGGAGGGCCTCATCCTCCAGCTGCCCAAAGAAAGCCAGGGACTGCCTTGTGCTCCAGTCTCCAGCAGGGGGCAGCAAAACCCTATGGACCTGAAAGGGAAAGTGAGGAGTAAAAACCTAAGGTGAATTTACATTGATGTTTCCATAGAGACCTGAGTCGTATTCACTAGGCACCAAACTGAAGATAATTAGCTGAAAGTCATCATTAACACTATACTGAGTGTAGCCTATGGATATAATATATTATCATATCATATAATACAATGATCTTTGACATCGTTCAGTAATTGAGTCATGTGGGGGATGGATGATCTTGGACATCGTTCAGTAATTGAGTCATACAGGGGATGGATGATCTTGGACATCGTTCAGTAATTGAGTCATGTAGGGGACGGATGATCTTTGACATCGTTCAGTAATTGAGTCATGTAGGGGACGGATGATCTTGGACATCGTTCAGTAATTGAGTCATGTAGGGGATGGATGATCTTGGACATCGTTCAGTAATTGAGTCATGTAGGGGATGGATGATCTTTGACATCGTTCAGTAATTGAGTCATGTGGGGGATGGATGATCTCGGACATCGTTCAGTAATTGAGTCATGTAGGGGATGGATGATCTTTGACATCGTTCAGTTCTTGCTCTGACGGGTCTGAGTTTGTGTGAGGGGCGTGTTTTTCTTTCAGAGGTTGTGATGATTGGTTGTGGTAGGAAGTTCCTGTTGTCAGACTGGAGGAGATGATGGTCAAACTGGAGGCAGACTGTTGGGTTCTTCTCTCAATCAGGGGTTGAGGGTTCAGTGTGCTGATGCATAGCTGCTGTATCATGTGTGACTTTATACATCTCAATTTGATTGAAATTCCAGCCTGTAAACTCAGTGTCATTTTCCCCTTAATGGCCCCATACAGACTCAGGTTGTACCACTGATATACAAAGCATTTGACACAACGGTTGGGTCAATATTTTGTTCCAAACAACTGTTGTGTTAAATGCGTTGTACAACCTGAGAGGGTATGTGGACAATATGTGTTTGTTTTCAGGTTGAAGTTGCCCTCCATCCAGCCCTCCTCAAGAGTAGGAGTGAGGAGAATTCTATCAACTCATGTGTTTACAGACATGTTACTTCAGTATGATCCTATGAACCAATCGGAAGTCAGATGTGTCTTCTACATAAAACATTACATTTCATTGATAGGACCATGGGAAAGGTGTGTCCCCATAAACCATGTTATAAACTGATTGTCCTCATAAACCATACTAACGAGTATCTGTGTGTGTGTGTGTGTGTGTGTGTGTGTGGTGTGTGTGTGTGTGTGTGTGTGTGTGTGTGTGTGTGTGAGAACAGTTAATGTACTATATGAAAAAGTACCTGATTAAATAAAAACACATTTTATGAAACCCTTGACTAAGACTGTTGAATCCATCTCTGATAGTCAAAATATCATGAGAGAAACATATTGTTCCTTCATAGACCGACTGCTTTGTGAGGTTCAACCAACCTTGGTCTGTGGTCTATATCCTGGGGTTTACCCAGGACATCCTCCAGTATTACTACCATCACCACAGCAGCTAGATAACTGTGATCTACATCCTGGGGTTTACCCAGGACATCCTCCAGTATTACTACCATCACCACAGCAGCTAGATTACTGTGGTCTACATCCTGGGGTTTACCCAGGACATCCTCCAGTATTACTACCATCACCACAGCAGCTAGATAACTGTGGTCTACATCCTGGGGTTTACCCAGGACATCCTCCAGTATTACTACCATCACCACAGCAGCTAGATAACTGTTGTACATCCAGCTAGATTAACTGTGGTCTACATCCTGGGGTTTACCCAGGACATCCTCCAGGATTACTACCATCACCACAACAGCTAGATAACTGTGGTCTACATCCTGGGGTTTACCCAGGACATCCTCCAGTATTACTACCATCACCACAGCAGCTAGATAACTATGGTCTACATCCTGGGGTTTACCCAGGACATCCTCCAGGATTACTGCCATCACCACAGCAGCCAGATAACTGTGGTCTACATCCTGGGTATCCTGCCTATGCAAAGTACTCTGGTCAGATGAGACTAAAATTGAGCTTTTTGGCCATGAAGGAAAACGCAATGTCTGGCGCAAACCCAACACCTCTCATCACCCCGAGAACACCATCCGTTTTTCATCGGCAGGGACTGGGAAACTGGTCAGAATTGAAGTAATGATGGATGGCGCTAAATACAGGGAAATTCTTGAGGGAAACCTGTTTCACTCTTCCAGAGATTTGAGACTAGGACGGAGGTTCACCTTCCAGCAGGAAAATGACCCTAAGCATACTGCTAAAGCAACACTTGAGTGGTTTAAGGGGAAACATTTAAATGTCTTGGAATGGCCTATTCAAAGCCCAGACCTCAATCCAATTGAGAATCTGTGGTATGACTTAAAGATTGCTGTACACCAGCGGAACCCATCTAACTTGAAGGAGCTGGAGCAGTTTTGCCTTTAAGAATGGGCAAAAATCCCAATGGCTAGATGTGCCAAACTTATAGAGACATACCCCAAGAAACTTGCAGCTGTAATTGCTGCAAAGGGTGGCTCTACAAAGTATTGACTTTGGGGGGGTGAATAGTCATGCACGCTCAAGTTTTCTGTTTTTTTTTGTCTTATTTCTTGTTTGTTTCACACAAAAAAAATAATTTTGCATCTTCAAAGTGGTAGGCATGTTGTGTAAATCAAATGATACAAACCCACAAAAAATCTATTTTAATTCCAGGTTGTAAGGTAACAAAATAGGAAAAATTCCAAGGGGGGTGAATACTTTCGCAAGCCACTGTATAGCATGTGTCAAAGAAGTCAAGTTGGGAATCACTATGTCAAATTCTGCAAACATCTTTAATCCATCATGTGACACCTGTCCTTGTTCTCATCACATAAAGGGCTGTGAAAACAATGAACACAATATATTTTGGGATGTAAACAAGAAATATGAATCACTGATGATCCATACTGTTCTGATCTAATGAGATGGATGTAGGGTCTTCTGGGCCTTTCCCAGTCATGGAGGACAGAAACATGCAGCTGTGCACCTCACTGAAGACCACTACTGAATTGGGGGTAGGGAGGATATTGTGGCAGTAAATACATTTATGACAGGTTAGGGTTAGGCATGATATTCCATGTCAGACTCAAACGTTACTAGTTCTAGTGAGGGAGAACTATCATAGTTTTAGTAAGTGAGACAGTTGTTTTGCTATTCCACTACATGTCATCCTGATGGGTAGTGCTGGGAGCCATTGACCTGTGTGTTCCTCAGGCAGCAGCAGGTGTCTTCTACAGGGGCTGGGTAGGGTGGTCTGGCTGGGAGCCTCTTCTAGAGGGCTGGGTAGGGTGGTCTGGCTGGGAGCCTCTTCTACAGGGGCTGGGTAGGGTGATCTGGCTGGGAGCCTCTTCCACAGGGCTGGATAGGGTGGTCTGGCTGGGAGCCTCTTCTACAGGGGCTGGGTAGGGTGGTCTGGCTGGGAGCCTCTTCTACAGGGGCTGGGTAGGGTGATCTGGCTGGGAGCCTCTTCTACACAGTAAATTCCATAGTGTTAAATATGCAGTGTCAAAGTACATTGACTCTTACAGAGTTATTACTACAACAGTTGGAGTAAGATACCGCCCAGTGTTGGTGAAAAAGTACGTTGTTAAAAGACGCAGTGTCAGACGTACTCTGGAAAGCTCCGCCCACCTACGACTCGTCTCAAACGGACCACACATTTTCACGGCGCCATTTTCTTCATGTGGAATGACTGCGGTAAGTTTCTCCTAAGCGACTATACACACATTATTTGTCATTTTAACAGAAGCAGCATTTAAGAATTACTTTATATCGTTGCTAACAGTGCACTCTAGTTGGTTTTAGGTCTTAAAATGTCGAATTTTAAAAAGGCTAACGTTAACATGTTGTGACTGACTTCTGTCCAGTCCATGTGCCAGCAGTATTAAGCTAACGTTAATTAACATTAACTGACGAACATAACGTTCAAACTAGACAATGTCAGCCCGATTTATTGTAAGTTATGTTAATACAACGTGGAGGGGGGATTGTGTACTTCTTGTTAACGTTCAGATATTACAGGAACATAGCAAAGACTAAGGGGAGTTGGCTAAACTAGCTACAGTTAGCTACGTTAGCTTGACTGGCTAACTATGTGCGGGTGGCATGGATTTATTATGTTAACGGCGGGTAGACATTAACCTTGGACACTGCTTAAGCGGTGTGCCTTTATTTTTTTCCTGGATATTATACAAAATGACTTTCGGGTTTCAAAGCAGCAGCAGTACTGTTAAAATACTTAAGCACTATCTTAGCACACACTTATGGTGTAACGTTTAGCTAACATTATTCAATTCAATGTTATTTATATTGTCAAATCATAACAAGAGTTATCTCAAGACACTTTACAGACAGAGTAGGTCTAGACCACACTCTATAATATACCAAGACCCAACAATTGCAGTAATTGTGCGGGCAAGGCGGTAACATTAATGTTACAAGGATGAAAATCAGACGTTATCCTTTTAATGTGTTTGACAGTAACTTCAATTTAACTGGCCATTTCTGCAAAAGTGCTGATCATTTCTCAGCACTTTGGTGGCTTGAAACAATATTTTTCTTATATTTGAGGAAATACTGCTAAAATAAGACCATCAACTTTTTAACTGTGAGAGAAATTGTACTGATACTATTTGCAGGGAGCATGCTGCTTAAAGCTAAACTTGGAGATGTCCAAAAATTTGTCAGAATAACTGAGCCAAATCTGAAAGACTTTTTGATTGCAGGTAAGAATTTGACAATGTTAGTAATAACTGTCTGAATTTAGCTGTTTAAAATTGATATACTGGAATATTCCTAAAATGATGGGACATGTTAAGTTCTCAGGTTTTTGGAACTGGTCCATTTTTGTACGTCTAAATTTCTTCTGTTTTGCCCTTGGTAACTACACTTTAATTGTGGATGCATTGCTTAAGGTATAGTTATGATGCTACAAAAAAAAACATTTTAATCACTTAATAGTGTTTGTTTTAAAACCTATTTTATAGGGTAAGGTAGGTGTACACAGTGAAATTATTATATAAATAATGATTTACTTTTGTTTACACAAGCTTTTATCCCTGTTTTTTCTAGCATTTGCAAAGTTTGGTGTCCCAGCTGTAACAGAAGGTGTGAAAATTGTTGACAGTTCAGGGACTGAATTGGATGATGATGTTTTTGAGGATATTATAAAGGATCCCTCAACTGGGGTGCTAACCATCAAATATGACTCAGGTTTGTTTCAGTTAATTAGACTAATTAATGAATACGTTATTTCTTTGTTTTATGAAGTTCATGGTGTCTATTAAATAAGTGTCTTAGATTATGAGGGAACTATATATAATTCTTTTTCTTCTAAAAATCATGGTTAGAATCTGTCTCCATGGTGGCCTCTTCTGAGCAATCCCAACCATCATCCCTTGATACCTTGGACTCTGAGGATACAGTCATTATTTCAGATAGCCCCTCCAGAAAACGCCAGAGGCTGGATACAGAAGCCAAGCAAGTAAGACAATTCTGACATTTTAAATTCTGTTCTTGAATCTGTTCTCAGAGAATTAAAATTACATTAATATACATTGTAAATTACATGGTTTCAAAACATTTTTGAAGTCCTGATTAGGGATGTCCCGATCAAGTTTTTTTAAGCGCCCTATCCGATTAAAAAAAGTATCTGCTGATATTGAGTCCTGATCAGATACTTTTATTTATTTATTGATAATACAGTGCACACTTCGAGTACATTCAAGTTATTGTCGCTGTCTGGAGGGAGTTTCTTACCATTATTGGCTTTTTCATTGGATTTTTGTAGCACTTGCAATCTTTGAGATTGGATCGGGACATCCTCTGACATCATATTAGTTTATTTCCAGTTTATTTGCAGTGGACATAACATGCAGAATTGTTATGCATTTTGTTTTAAGTTGGTGGAATCAGCTCTTACCAACAAAACCGGTGGGGAACGTATAATAAATGAATACAACCGAACCAAGTCCTTGACGGATGAAACAAGACGCAAAATGGTGAACATGCTGGCAGCTGACATGACAGAAAAGAATGGGTAATTTGTTAATAGTCCTTGTGTTCTCAATCTGTAAATCTAAATCTGAATCTAAGTGAATATGACTGCACAATCCTTTCTTCTTCAATTTTTGCAGTACATCTCCACCCAGACAGGTGAAAGAAATGTATGCCAAAGGAATAGTGACCTTATTCCCGTACCTCAGTGACACATTCTCTAAGAATGGCTATGTGAGTTGCACACAGTAATAGTTGTAATGTTAAATGCTATTGGAAGTTTTTGAATCCTACCAGACCATGTTGTTTTCAATGAAGTATCCATTTTTGTTATCCTTTCATCCTTCAAGGAGCATTATTATGATGGCGAGAGTGGAACTGGGTACTTGGCCTGGAGGATTAAAACTATTCAGAGAGGCACCGCCAAAGACAGGCGATCATCATTCGGAGGTAATACTGGAAAATGTATGGAACAAAACAGTTGCTAGATCAATAATTGCATTTGTTGCACTATTTCTCAGACATATAGTATAATGTGTAACTACATCCTTCAATTCTGCTAGCTCCCTCCCTCTTAGCAAATTTAAAGAAAATATGCATCAGAGACCTACAAAGGACTGTGACATAAGGGGGGGTTGCCTCGACACTGACTGGTCGAGGCAACCCCTGGCAAACTGGCCTTGCAAACTTTAGGGTGATTTAAACCAGTAGATGGCATTTTCATACATTTTTCAACCCACAAACTGCAGATTTCATAAATTGTGAAGAAATAATGTCAATATTAACACCAGCATTGATGCAGGGCTCCACACTAACTTTTTGTCTTGGTTGCACTTGTGCGCCTAACTTTTTTATTTAGGTGCACCAGCACAAAATGTAGGTGCACCCAATTTTTTTCCTTGCGTCGCCATTAACGCCACAATTTCAAGGTCACCTTTTTATCACGCTCCATATACATTCATATATATCATGTAACCACCCCCCCCCCTTTGCTGTCCTCTGCCCCTCAGATGGCCAACACCTGTAATTTGGCCTTCTTCCCATTTGGCCTTGGCTAAACCAGCTTGCCACACTCCCTAGCATCAAACATATCATTCATATCATTTAGTTTACAGCTCAAAAAGTATATTTTACAGTGGAGTACTTCCTTTAAAAGTTAGCCAGGCTACTAAAACTTTTGACATGATTGAAATTTTCCCGTGTTGTGTAGAATCAGCCAAAGGATCAACTGGTGAAGACATGTCTGGAGGACCGACTGTCAGACGAGAATCCCAGTTTGTTCCAGAGACTGCCCTGACTGATGATGAGTGCAACAAAGCAATCTCACTGATGAAACATTCTGCTGATGCAGACACAATCAAGAAGAAAATGGAACTGACGTTTGTGTATCGCCGCAAAATGATCCTCGACCCCCAGCAGTCAAGCAACATACTGTCTGAGTTTCCACGTTTTAAAGACGTCAAAAGCTTGGTAATTATGTTATTTTGAAAATACTATGACAAGTGAATTGTTTTGTAAGACATTGTAGTGATACTAGCTAGCTAAACTAGCACGCAATACAATTTGATTGGCTGTCAAATAACTGAAATTGTCACCAACACCACCCCACTCCAGGTTGAACAGGATTTTGTTCTAATGTTCGGAGAGGATACCTCAAGCAAGCTTCTGGAAAGGTGGCCGGTCACGTTCAAGAAAAAGATCATCAAACAATGCAGAAAGCTTCCATCCACAAGTGAGCTTGAAGAACTCTTGCTGGCAGCTGATCCTCCTGAGGATGGCACTGAATTGGATGTTGACTTTGGTAAGATGCTTGTAAGCCTACCTTTTGTGTTGTATTGCAATATCAACATTATGTGTAAACATTTAAATATCAACATAATACTAAGAAGCTGGATCTGTGAAAGATTTACGAGTACGTTCTGTAGCAGTATATTGAACAAAACTTTTGAGATTTGACTCAGCCCTGTGGATGTTTTAGTTAGAGAACTTCTTGTGATGTAGAACTGCTGTCTGTCTGGGGGGTCTTTTGTAAAGAAAACAACGTAACTGAAGTGTGTTAACATTGAACTTGTGTTGTTACAGGTTGGGACAGTGATCTGTCATCGGTTTTACTGCTTATACACCTGATTCCACCCTCCGCTCAGGGTCGGAAGAGACCAGGAAAGGTTTCCGCATCCCAAGCAGAGAAACATCTTGTGGTATTCAAGAAGGTTTGTATTTTTTCTAATTTGTGGTATGAACACCTAATATTAGGCTACAAGTATTCATTCAATATTCATATTCAATAAGAGTAGTGTATTGGCTCTTTCTGCATATTCTACAACTACTTGGCCATTAACTACAGTTTTCCCTCATTTGTCTTCGCAGACCGGAACAAACATTCAAGAGCATCTCGATGCCATCACTACTAGCGCTCAGCCCTATCTCCTAGCTGTTGGAGTTAAGAAGAATGCAATCCACCAGTTCTTCATCATTATCGACAAGAATGCCATACCTTGCAGGTCAACCTCTTCTCTTGTTGCTTTTGACGAACTATTTAAGGCACATTTTGTGTTTGGCACATCCTACAACACCATGCTCCACAACATGTACACTTTCATCCAAACTACAGTGTACAGCATCGATGCTGGCAAGGTCAAAGAGAGCCCTCGTGTTGCTGAAATCAGGGCGAGGTTACTTCATTAGTGCTTGAAGTTTCTCCTCGAACATGAAGTGTTTTGTTTGTCAGGCTGAGTTATCGAGTTCAAATATGCTTGTTAGGCATTTACGATTAGTTCACGGTTACTTGCCTGGAAAAAATCTCCGGCTTAAATGTGCTCAGACTGGATGTGGCTGTGCGTTTGGTACGTTTTCTGGTTTTAGGAAACATTTAAACACAAAAACACACTGAGTATATTGACCAACAGGTTGACCCTGATGTTTATTTAAGCAGCATTGGAGAGGCAGTGACCACTAATGTAGAGGAGACAGCTACAACGTCACGGACAGTTAATGAACACGAGGTAGCCACATCTACTCTGTTGAAAAAGTCCAACAGGAGCACTCTAGATATGTGTGCCTCTGCTGTTGCACAACTAAAAGCAGCTGGATTAAGTCAATCTACTGTAAATAGTTTTGTTTCCTCCATGGAAGAAGTGTTTTTTGAGATTCAAAGTCAAGCTACAGATGCAGCTTTGCAGTGCTTATCTCCACAGGAAACTGAAAATAAGAACAGAATAGAACAATCTTTGCAAAAGTTGGAAAACCCTTTCACACCCTTAAATTCAGAAGCTAAACGAAATAAACACTTCAAAGAGAAATGGGGAATCGTAGAACCTGTTGAAAAGGTGCTTGGCACAAGATTTGACAGCAGAAGAAACAAAACAACTGGGACATACGATCAGGTCGTTGTAACTGACAAGTTTGCATATATTCCTATTTTAGAAACACTAAAGGCCATTTTTCAAAACCCAGAACTTGCAGACATGTTCAAGCCCAGGCACATGCCCAAGGAAGGTGTGTATGCAGACTTGAGAGATGCCGCCTATTTTAAAAAAAGTCCCTTATTCTCTATAGAAAAAGATGCCATACAGATCCAGCTATTTTATGACGACTTTGAAACAGCAAACCCCTTGGGGTCTAAAAAGGGTATACACAAATTAGGTGCTATATACTTTACATTAAGGAATTTTCCCCAATCTTTAATTCATCATTGATAAATATTCATTTGGGTGCTCTTTTCCATGCGCAGGACATCAAGCGTTATGGTTTTAATTTGATACTTGAGCCACTTGTCAGTGATCTTAAAGTACTCGAGACAGAGGGACTTAAAGTTCCCAGATTGAAAGATGTGATTCACGGTACCATAGTTCAGGTCACTGGTGATAATCTTGGGTTGCATGGTTTATTTGGCTTTGTGGAGTCATTTGGGCAAGGTATTGTTGTCGTTTCTGTCTCCTTGAGAAAGATTGTTTTTCAAACTGTGTTCTGTGAAGATGATCCAAAAGTTGTACTACGAACTATCGAGATGCACAAACTGCACTGTCAAACTTTACAAACAGATCCTACACTACCTCATATCTATGGTGTCAAACGCATTTGTCTGCTGAATTCACTACAGTATTTTAATACAGCCAACAATTTTTCTGTAGATATAATGCACGATATTTTAGAAGGAGTTGCTCAGTTTGAAGTCAAACTTGTCCTGCAGTACATTAAGGAAAACTTCCTAAATGCTGAACAACTGGCTGGTAGAATACATGCTTTTGACTATGGATACAATCAGCAGCGAAACCGTCCACCTAGAGTAAAGTTGTTTGATGGAAGTAATGATTTGGGGTTGAATGCTATACAGTCTTGGTGCTTATTACGTAATATGCCTTTGCTATTTGGTGATTTAATACAGTCAGATGACCAGCACTGGCATCTTCTACTTTTGCTTCTACACATTGTTAACATTGTATTTTCCCCAGTCCTTACAGAAGGCATGACCATTTACCTCAAACATTTAATCATTGATCATCATCAGCTCTTCAAGCAGTTGTTTCCTGCAATCAATCTCTTACCAAAGCATCACTTCATGATTCATTACCCTCGTAATATAAAAAACATCGGCCCAGTTCTGCACATGTGGTGCATGCGTTATGAAGCTAAACATAATTTTTTTAAGAAGCAATTAAAAAGCTTTAAAAATGTAACAAAAACATTAGCCAAAAAGCACCAAAGTTGTATGGCAATGTATCGAGAGTCCTTTAGCAAGGAAAGATTAACTTTAGGTTCGGGGAAGATGGTAACACTTAGTGAGCTCAAAGAAGGTCCCGAGATTGCTTTAAAATTTGGGTCTGTATTGTCTACCAGTGTGTTTTCTGCCAAGTGGATCAAACATCATGTACAGAGTACCGCCGTGACTTCATTATCTGTACTGAGGTAGCATTTGAGATGCCTGTATTTTGTAAAATCAAAATTATTGCTGTGAAAGATGACTGTGTATTGCTCTGTGGAAAACTGATGGAAAACAGTGTGTTTTGATTACCATTACTATGCCTTTAAGGTCAGGATGCATCCAGACAGGGTTCAAAAGGTGATCAACATTACTGAACTGTGTTACTTTAAACCTTTTGATGTTCAAATGAAGTATGGAACGACAGATTCCTCCTTGTATGTTGTTCCCTATTGCCATTTTATGGAAAACCTAAGGTCAATGTTTTAAAAAGGGATTTGTATTCTTAATATATTTTAGCACTGACATAGTTGAGCTGTTAATAAAAATTTGAAATGCATTATTTTGTGGTAAGTTGTGATTTTTACTCACTTAATGGAGTATTTGGTGTAATTTGACACTAAAAAAGTGTAAAATGAATACTGCTGAGATTTATTTCCGTGACACTATACGGTGTTAGAATTTGACTCTATTTGAGCTTGTTTTTCACTGCAAGATAGTCAATTATCAACACAATAGTGTGTAACATCAACACTTATCAGAGTTATTTTAACCTTGAGTGTCAACTCCATGCAGTGTTAAAACTGGACTGGAATCAAACTCAATCAGAGTTGATTTGTTATTTTAGAAGAGTAAATGATTAACTCTTCCAAGGGTAATATTTACACTCTCCAGTGTTATTTAAACCTTTAGTGTAAAATTAAAATAACACTATTCAGTGTAAACGAGTGTTAAATTTTTACTCTATTTAGAGTTAATTTAACTCTAAAAATGTTAACACTATGAAAAGAGTCAAATTAACACTATTTCAGGGTGGGACCCATATACACTCAGAAATAGTGTTAAATTTTAACTCTTTAAGTGTTACTTTAACACTTCAAAATTTACTGTGTACAGGGGCTGGGTAGGGTGATCTGGCTGGGAGCCTCTTCTACAGGGCTGGGTAGGGTGATCTGGCTGGGAGCCTCTTCTACAGGGCTGGGTAGGGTGGTCTGGCTGGGAGCCTCTTCTACAGGGCTGGGTAGGGTGATCTGGCTGGGAGCCTCTTCTACAGGGCTGGGTAGGGTTATCTGGCTGGGAGCCTCTTCTACAGGGGCTGGGTAGGGTGATCTGGCTGGGAGCCTCTTCTACAGGGCTGGGTAGGGTGGGTCTGGCTGGGAGCCTCTTCTACAGGGCTGGGTAGGGTGGTCTGGCTGGGAGCCTCTTCTACAGGGCTGGGTAGGGTGGTCTGGCTGGGAGCCTCTTCTACAGGGCTGGGTAGGGTGATCTGGCTGGGAGCCTCTTCTACAGGGCTGGGTAGGGTGGTCTGGCTGGGAGCCTCCTGACTGGTCCCCAACTGGAGACACTTCGTGACGGACCACCACTGTGGCATTAAGCGCTTGCTGCAGGACCAAACACATTTCCATCAGAGACTTACGCATTTATAAATGATTCATTAACCATTAATAAACTAATTATAAACCCTTTATAAACTTCTTGTAAAGAGACCCTTATTGTAAAAGGCCATTTTGCACCATAAAGCTCCCAAAATGTTCCATGAAGGTATAACAGCTGATAGCAGCATAGGACAGTAAGATTAACCCACCCTCCATTTGCTCTTGGCAAAGTTCTTCTTGATCTGGGCGCTGACAGACTCATGGATGTTCTCATCCAGGGCTGTGTCTCCATCAATCCTGAGGGAGGGAGAGACATGAGGGCCAGGCTCTGTTGGGGGCACAACAATATGTACCAGAAGGTGTGTGTGTGTATGCGTGTGCATGCACTGTACCAGGACTGCTGAAGAGCCTGGTCACATTTGTAGTTACATATCGTGATATTCTTTTTCATACAAATTATAT
>JAGTTL010001130.1:0-16890 GCA_036851935.1 Coregonus suidteri
CGAGAAACCCCGCACAAGGCGAAAAACCCAAAAAGGCGCACAAAACTGTGCTAAATAACTCCTAAAACAGAGGAGGAAAATAGAAATGCAAAAGGGCAAACAGTAGCGCAAAAAACCGACAGCGAACAATAACACAAAAAACACGACACAACAAGGGAAAACTAAATAGAACAAAACGAGGACAAAATGACACGGGTGTACAAATAAAAGCCCAAAACCCAAAAACAAACATGAAACATAGTTTGGTGGCAGTAGTATCCGGAGAGCGACCGCCGAAGCCTGCCCGAACCAGGAGGAGGAGCAGCCTCGGCCGAAACCGTGACAGTACCCCCCCCTTAAAACCGCTGGCTCCAGCCGGCGCCGACCCCGGGTCGGGGACGCCCGGGAGGCGCGGAGAGGCGCGCGGGGATGGTCCCGGTGGAACTCCGACAGGAGAGAGGGGTCTAAGGATGTCCCCCGCGGCACCAGCACCGCTCCCCCGGGCCACCCCTCCCACTCCGAGAATGGAGACCCCCTCCCGGCGTCTGGAGGCCAAGATGGAACCGATGGTGTACGCCGGACCCCCTCGATGTCCATTGGCGGAGGGAAGTCTCTCCTATCTCATTGTCCTGGAGTGGACCATCTACCCGTGCCTGAGAAGAGACACATGGGACGAGGGGTTAATATTCTTATATTCAACAGGTAGATGTAAACCTATAACAACACCTCGTCAAATCTTCTCATGGACTTTAAAGGTCCCCACAAACCGCCGACCCAGCTTCCGGCAGGGCAGGCGGAGGGGCAGGTTTTTCTGGGAGAGAGGCCAGACTCGATCTACGGTGGTGCGGTACACAGGGCCCTCCCTCACTATGCGGTGGATATCGAGCGCTCGCCTTGTGCCGAAGGACGGCCCGGCTGCGGGTGGACGTGGGCAAGCGTTCCACGTCCTCTTCCGAGCGCCTCATCAATTCATCCACCGCAGGGGCCTCGGATCTGGGCTCTGCTGCCACCGGTTGCCCAGAAACCGGCTGGTAACCTAATTACCACACATTGAAAAGTGGGTAGGTTAAGTAGACGGAGTGGCGGATAGAGTTTCTAGGGCCATCTCGGCCCAGGGAATGTAACGAGCGCCACTCCTCAGGCCGCCCGTCCTGGGCAAATACGACGCCTCAGAAACGCTACCCACATCCTGGTTGACCCACGTTCCAACTGCACGTTACTCTCCGGGGGAGGTACCACCGAGGTAAGGCTAACCGAGACCCCCAAAAACGCGCCATAAACGCTCTCCACACACCGGGAGGTAAATGGGGGGCCTTGACCAGACACATCTATCTCTCGGTGACGCCCGTAATGCCGGAATACCGTGGGTAATAAATAGGGCCTCAGCGGCTGTTAGTGCAGTAGGGAAGACCCGACATAGGGAGGAAGACGCCAGGCTTAGAGAACCGGTCCACAACGACCAGGATGGTGGTATTCCCCTGAGAGAGGGGAAGGTCTGTTACAAAATCCACCGAGAGGTGGGGGACCATGGTCGTTTGTGGAACGGGTAGGGGCTGTAACTTACCCCTGGGCAGATGTCGGGGCGCCTTACACTGGGCGCACACCGGCAGCAGGAGGGAGACGTAAACCCTCACATCCATAGCCAAAGTAGGCCACAAGTATTTAGTGCTAAGGCAATGCACTGTCCGACCAATACCCGGAATGTCCTGAGGAGGGTGACGTGTGAAATCCCAGTAAGATGAGTCGATTCCCGAATCTCGAGCGGAACGTACCTCGACCCTCAGGACATTGTGGAGGGCTGGGGTCGGTACGCAACGCTCGCTCGATCTCGGCCTATCGACCTCCCACACCACCGGTGCCACAAGGCAAGAATCGGTAGTAATGGGAGTAGGCTCAACGGACCTCTCCTCTGTGTCAGACCGCCGGACAGTGCATCTGCCTTGCCATTCTGGGACCCAGGGATGTACGTGATTTTAAATACGAACCTGGTGAGAAACATACTCCATCGAGCCTGGCGAGGGTTCAGTCTCCTCGCTGCCCGGATGTACTCCAGGTGTCCGATGGTCAGTTCAAAATGAGGAAAGGGTGTTGAGCCCCCTCAAGCCAATGCCTCCACACCTTAAGGGCCTGAACTACAGCTAACAGCTCCCTGTCCCCACGTCATCGTTACGCTCCGCCGGGCTGAGACTTTTTTGGAGTAAAAAGCAAAGGGGCGGAGTTTAGGTGGCCGAGCCGGACCGTTGAGAGAGCACGGCCCCTATACCCAGCCTCAGACGCGTCCCACCTCCAACCTGAAAGGGAATTGTGGGTATCCGGATGCGCCAGCACAGGAGCAGACTAAACAGGTCCTTCAGTCTCCCAAGGCCCTGTCCGCATCAGCTCTGACCACTGCAGGCGCACCGGACCCCCCTTTCAGAAGGGACGTGATGGGATCTGCCACCTGTCCAAAAACCCCGGATAACACCTCCGGTAGTAATTCGCAAAGCCCAAGAACTGCTGCACCTCTTTACAGTGGTTGGAGTTTGCCAATTACGCACACGTGACACACGATCCACCTCCATACTCCACCCCTGACGCGGACAACCGATACCCAAAAAGGAGACCGATTCCTGGAAAAAAACAGACATTTCTCTGCCTTGACATATAGGTCGTGCTCCAACAGCCTCCTCAATACACGTCGCACCAGGGTTACATGCTCGGCTCGGGTAGACGAGTACACCAGAATATCATCAATGTACACGACCCACCCCCCCCTGCAATTGCCCCTGCATATACCCGGAAAATGTCATCTACGAAGGATTGAAAGACTGATGGAGCATTCATCAACCCATATGTGGCATGACAAGATATTCGAAATGACCTGACGTGGTACTAAACGCTGTTTTCCATTCATCGCCCTCCCTATATGCGCACCAAGTTATACGCGCTCCTGAGATCCAATTTTGTGAAAAAACCGCGCCCCATGCAATGACTCCGTCATGGTCGCAATCAGAGGGAGTGGATAACTGTATTTCACAGTAATCTGATTGAGACCACGGTAATCAATGCAACGGGCGCAACCTCCATCTTTCTTTTTCACAAAAAAGAAACTCGAAGAGGCGGGGGAAGTGGAAGGCCGAATGTATCCCTGTCTCAAAGATTCGGCTATGTAGGTTCTCCATAGCTTTTCTCTCTCCTCTTGAGACAAAGGATACACATGGCTCCGTGGGAGCGCTGCTCCTGCCTGGAGATCAATCGCACAATCCCCCTGTCTATGGGGAGGCAACTGCGTCGCCCTAGTTTTGCTAAACACAAGAGCTAAATCCCCATATTCAGGCGGAATGTGCATGCGGGCACTTGGTTTTGGACTTTTCCACCGAAGTCGCCCCCACGGAAAACACCCAGACATCGCCCCTCACACTGAGCAGACCACCCATCGAGAGCCCTCTGTTGCCACGAAATAGCAGGGTTATGGGTTGCTTAACCAGGGAATCCCCAGCACCACTGGGTACGCAGGAGAGTCGATCAGATACAGCTGTATAGTCTCTTCATGACCCCCCCTGCGCACACATCTAAGTGGGCGCTGTGTGACTTCCCTGATCAACCCCGACCCCAACGGACGGCCCTATCTAAGGCATGACGGGAAAAGGTTTGTCAAACTGGGTAGGAGAGAGATCCCTAACTCTAAAACAAAACTTTCGATCAACAAAATTCCCAGCTGCGCCTGAATCTACTAGCACCTTATGTGGGAATGAGGTGCAACCTGTGGAAAACCAACAGGTATACAAAAAGTGCGCAACAGAAAGCTCTGGGTAGGTGGGGCGTCTACTCACCTGGGAGGCCCCCCCCAGTGCGTGGCCTGTTGTCTTCTCCCCCGGAGAACCCTCCCCCAGCACCTGGCCGCAGTGTGCCCTCCACGACCGGCACTTGGTGCAGGAGACAGGCCCCCTCGGGCTCCTCCTACTCCGGTCTCTAGCGCGCGGCACCCCCGAGCTCCATAGGACTCGGCTCGGAGGTTGCCGGAGGGCGGAATGACGGACCCCCCTCGGGACGTCCACAGGGTGGCCAGCAGGGTGTCTAAACGGATGGACATATCAACCAACTGGTCGAAAAGTCAGATGGGTATCCCTGCAGGCCAACTCTCGTTGAACGTCCTCCCGGAGGCTACACCGAAAATGGTCAATGAAGAGCCCGTTCATTCCACCCTGCATCTGCCGCTAGAGTCCGGTACTCCAAAGCAAACGCCTGTGCGCTCCTCCTCCCCTGTCTCAAGTGGACTAGCCGCTCCCCCGCCGCTTTGGTCCCTCAGGTGGATGGTCAAACACGGCCTTGAAGCGGCGGGGAGAACTCGGCGTAGGAGATGGTGTTGGCGTCCATCTTCCTCCACTCAGCGTTAGCCCACTCCAACGCCTTTCCCGAGAGACAGGCGATGAGGGCGGAAACGCTTCTCGTGTCCCGAGGGCACCGGGTGTACAGTGGCCAGGTAGAGCTCCACCTGCAGGAGGAACCCCTGACACCCGGCAGCTGTTCCGTCATACGCCCTCGGGAGCGAGAGCCGAATCCTCCTGGGTTCCGGGCCTGGGGCTGGTGGACCGGCCCGATGGGGTGGACAGGGTAGGGGAGGTGTGGGTACCCTGCTGGCTTCCCATCGGTGCAGGGTGTTGATCACGTCCTGTAGAGCGGTCTCCAGTTGTCTTATCTGGCCCTCCTGCCAATGGATATGCTCCTCGAGCGACACAGGTGTCACAGCCGATCCTGCTGATTCCATAATGGTGTGTTAGTCTGTCAGTTGGTGCTGTAGGTGGGTGTGGTGCAGGAATCAGATGCAGGACGCAGAAAGATAAGTCCAATAGACTTTAGTGAACAGCACACTCAAATTCACGAGTCAACACGCCCCGGAGGCGAGAAAGTCTGCACACAGGCGAAAACCAAAAGGCGCACAAAACTGTGCGTAAATAACCTCCTAAACACAGAGGAGGAAAATATGAAATGCACAAGGCAAACAGTAGCGCACAAAACACGACAGCGAAACAATAACACACAAACACAGACACACACAACGAGATCTAAATAGAACACTAACGAGGACTAACTAGACACAGGTGTACAACATCAAGACCAAACCAAACGAACATGAAACATAGATCGGTGGCAGCTAGTACTCCGGAGACGACGACCGCCGAAGCCTGCCCGAACCAGGAGGAGGAGCAGCCTCGGCCGAAACCGTGACATCATCGACAAGTAGATATTATAGCCTTTTTAGTGTGTCATGTAAATAATTGATATTGTGTATTTATTGTGTGTGTTCTTGTTTAGCATTTTTCAAATTACCTAGTTAGCTACCTTAGCATGTTTTTATTACTCTTTTTATTTTTATTACCCTATGGCCTTTGTAGCGAACTAGCTAACCAAGGTCTCTCCGGGTTTTTACCACTATCTCCGATAAACACAGGTGCATTTTATCATTTTCCGACCTCTGTAAGTGAGAGGCGTTACTAGAGTCATGTGATAAGGTAAGCCCTGTTTGCTAGCTGCTAACAAGCTATTTTGGTTAGGTCAAAGATCTGTGGTTAGCTAGGTGATTATGAAAATTAGCTAGATACCCACCGATTGTAGTTACATGTACAACGCACGTTACCTTCCTTACAAGTAAAAAGAAAACCAGCATAGGCTAGCATAATGACTGTTGTGACCATTTTATTGACAAGTCATTAGTGAGCTAGCTAGCTACTTTTTCATGTAGTGACATGCTTGCTAGCGTTCGCCCACCAGGGAAGGGATATTTAGCTAGCTAGTTAATGTTAACTCATCGTTCGTGTAGTCAGACTTGCTAGCTAACGTTAGGCCGGCACCATGGCAAGGATAATTGGTTAGTTAGCATGTCACCACTTAGAAAAGTCTGACTACACGAACGGTGAGCTAATGTTAACTAGCTAGCTAACTAAATATCACCTGGTGGGCTAGCTAGTTAGGCACCTTGGTTGGCTAGTTAGCTACATTAGCTACAGTTGGCTAGCTAGCTCAAGAAGGATTTGTGGGCTCAATGTTTTCCCCGTATAAAACACAGAAACGGTTTTGTTCCACGAGTGCATCTGTTGTACATGACTAATCAAATTACCTGTGAAGTCAGTTAGAAATGTCAGCGGGGATGGAAATTAAGCTAGTACTTTTCAGACTGGGCTAGTAGACAATGTGCCAAACTAGCCTGACACAGCCAGTGGCGATTTAGCATGTCAATCTTGGTGGGGCAAACAATAAAAAAAGCAAAGCCACTACACAACACTAAACAATACATTAATAGCACTAAAACGGTGCCCACAAACTGTTAGGGCCTACATAAAGCTGAGCTTTATTTTCAGCACCATGGAGCAGTGTTGCCAACTCCTCAGTAAGGAAAGTAGCTATCCTAGAAGTCGCTAAATGATGTAATCGCCTAATTTGCATAATTGGCCATGTGCATGTAATTGTGATGGACGCTGTAGGAGAATAACGTTGTGGGAGAGACCCAAAAAAAAATTTGTACAAAGCTGCGCGAGGACTTGGCCGCCTGTGAGTGCTTTGGGACGGGGGTGGGGCCTGCAGCACCCGCTGCTCGTTGAGAAGAGTAAGAACGATAGGTGCTTTCATGTCAGAGTCTCCAATAACACCAGAAAAAGTCGCTAGATTTGTCACTAGTCGCTTTTTTGAAAATGTGTCACTAGAGGGGTTTGAATACTCGCTAAATATAGCGACAAAGCCGCTAAGTTGGCAACACTGCCATGGAGTGAATCCTTACCACCGCTACACCTGGCTATCAGCAGAGCCTTGTCTAGCGAAACAGTTAATTCAGCCTAATTTACTGCCTTTTAAAAAAAACTGCAGATATGGCTGACTTGCTTAAACAAATGTGGTTTCTAATGACAATTGAGATGTACAAACTATAGCATAAGGGAACGATGAGTGGATAACAGGCAATCCGTAATTTCGATTAAGACACCCTCAGCAAGGAGATCTGCTGGAAGTGATGTACTCTCTCACCCTGGGGGTAAGATATCATTTAAACATCACAGAAATAAATTCCCACTGTGCCCATGATAAAATGCAATGTGAATTGTGTTGTACTACTGAATGAAACTGAGACCAGCCTTTGTGGTTGAACTTACATTAAATACATTACTTTATTTGGCTGCTTTGAGCAAAACTTGTATGTAATATAACCTATTCTGGGAGCCTAGTGTGTGTATGAACTGTGTGGAATATTTTTGGACCATTGGCTTCCCTGAAAACAGGTACTGACAGGAGGAGCAATATGAGTCTGCCAGAGGTCGTCACGCTGGATGGGGATGGTGATGGAGGCTTTGGTGGGCCACACAACGAAGAAGCAGGTGTCCCTTCCAGTGATGTGGAGCTGACCTTGGACTAGGTGCCAGTAAGGATGGTCTTCACGGAGGTTGTAAGACCCTCCTGCTCCTGGATATATAAATCCTTCGACTTCACTGCCTCTTCAATGGTAAGGTCCCTTACACCATAGGGACACTTGACCTCCACCACTGCTGTGGTGCCAACCAGACCATCCAGTGAGTCACCCAGGATCCCAGACCCCGTGACCCAAAGCCCTGACTCCTGCACAGCCATCCCTGTAGCCATTTGAATGCTTTGATGCCCTCTTTGTTATTTGGGCCCCACTTTACAGACATCCCATCCAACGACTGTGATCTGAGGACCCTTTTTAGCAGCGACGGAGTAACGCGCTTGGCCCTAACCACAGCTCCATAATTGTTGGCCGTCAACCTCCCTCTCCTCATGGTGTGCCGGTTGGGGTTGGTGCGCTGTCCAACTGTTGCCTGCCGTATAGCCTCCTGCTGCGCCACTGACAGCGCCATGCCAGCCAGGATGCCCTTGTTTTTTTAACAATGTCCAGTACAGACAGGGATGATAGGGAGGGTAGCGGTTGTTATAGCTCAGGTTCAAGGAGACATGCTATCGCCCTGGAGACGGTTCCTTAGCCATTGAAGATCCTCCTCTGTGGGCTCTTGAGACAGAGGGTTGTAGTCTTCGGCCGGATACAGGTCCTCCACTGACTGCACCTGGTTGGGCACGGATGGTTTACTCCACTCGCATTCCACATCCGTATGGCCGATATTGTGAGGCATTCGCATATGGTAGAGAGAATCCCCTGGTCACCTGTAGAGACCTGCCAAGAGGAAGGATGTTAACTGCCACATTCCTTTCAATTAAACTTTGAACACCTTGAAATTAATTTGTTGTAAGAAAATGTGCTATATAAATAAAGTTTGATTTGATTGACATTACAGCTGTAGAATATTTAATAAACTGTAATTTTCACATGAGGACAAGTGCAGTTTTTCCATAAACATTTAATTGATAACTTGGGATTTTATCACTTGACATATCAATCATATAATGGGAAGGATCCTATAAATCAAGACTGTGTGAATGCATGTACCACTCAGAATAAATAAGTACTGTGCCTTTGAAGATTTGTCTATGGTCATAAAAACTGCAATACAGGCTGGATGTCTAAACAAAGTCAATTTTGAATGTCAAGATTCAGATTTATTTAATTAATTATCATCAATGACAACATTCTAGAACTGAGTTATCACTCATCGAAGTCTGGTATCCTGGGTATTCAGATTAATGATTATATAATTGATTAAGTGGCTCTTTCCTTGTAGAATGTTGACAGCTATAGAACATATTGTATTGCTAAGATGCTCGAACTTAACTTAATAGCTACACTCACCGACACAGGATAAACTGTATCCCTCATGCTGGTCCTGACCAAACCAGTAAGTTGTCCCTCACTATAGCTGCACTTCTCCACATGGCCAGACTTATAGTGGTCTTCTCCCCTTTTAATGCTCTGATGCTCATCTTTGAAAAATGCCATAAGGTCAGAAATAGGCACCAAAGTCGACATACTGTACAAACAATTATCTAGGCTAAGTAAAACAAAAATATATTTTGATCTGCTGCTCCGCTAACTAGCTAGCTAAAGTGTCGTCAGCTAAGACCGAGAAAGGGGAAGTAAATTCAAGGATTGGGCACAAAGGCGAGATAGCTGCCAAAAGGTTGAAGGTACGTATCATTAGGATCATAAGAAAATCCATACGTACATTTTTAGGATCGTAAGAGAAGCCAAGCGTGAAACATGAAACGTAAACGTTAAATTAGATAATTTACACGTTCAATTCTTACTTTACATCTCTCTTTACTCCGTTACAGATCTTTTTTTATATGTACAAACTTATGTCAGTAATGTGGCATCTGCAAAGGACATGAACCGACCGTAGCTAGTCGAAGTTAGCGAGTCAATCAAGCAACTCTAGCCCAGACGTTAGAGTTGCTTTGCAGCTTCCGGTTTCATTTCCAAAATAAAAGTCTAGAGCTTGTTTTTGAACTGCATTCAATAACGATGTTATACCAGTAGATGGCGTAGTATAGGCTTGGGCCATCAGCAAATGACTTGTGTGAGAATGATAGACACAGAAGAGCCTTGTCTAGAATAACGGCCTGAGCTGCAAAATAGAAAGTAAATATGATTTAGGCTTATTCCACTATTTAAATGTGCCATGCTGTTGTGTGTTATTTAATGGCCATATAATTGCATAATTTATTTTTTGTAGCTGCGTTGGGCTCCTGTGGTGATCATGTGACTCTCAGATCCACCTCTACGCAGACGACACCATTTTGTGTACATCTGGCCCTTCATTGGACACTGTGTCAACAAACCTCCAAACGAGCTTCAATGCCATACAACACTCCTTCAGTAGCCTCCAACTGCTCTTAAACACTAGTAAAACTAAATGCATGCTCTTCAAATCGAACGCTGCTGGCACCGCCCCCACCCGACTAGAATCACCACTCTCGACGGGTCTGACCTAGAGTATGTGGACAACTACAAATACCTAGGTGTCTGGTTAGACTGTAAACTCTCCTTCCAGATTCACATTAAGAATCTCCAATCCAAAGTTAAATCTAGAATCAGCTTCCTATTTCGCAACAAAGCCACCTTCACTCATGCTGCTAAAAATGCCCTCGTTAAAACTGACTATCCTACCGATCCTTGACTTCGGCGATGTCATTTACAAAATAGCCTCCAACACTCTACTCGGCAAATTGGATGTAGTCTATCACAGTGCCATCCGTTTTTGTCTCCAAAGCCCCATACACTACCCACCACTGTGACCTGTACGCTCTTGTTGGCTGGTCCTCACTACATGTTCGTCGTCAAACCCACTGGCTCCAGGCCATCTATAAATCACTGCTAGGCAAATCCCTGCCTTATCTTAGTCATTGGTCACCATAGCAGCACCCAACCGTAGTCTGCGCTCCAGCAGGTATATCTCATTGGTCATTCCCAAAGCCAACACCTCCTTTGGCCGCCATTCCTTCCAGTTCTCTGCTGCCAATGACTGGAACGAATTGCAAAAATCTCTGAAGCTGGAGACTCTTATCCCCCCTCAACTAACTTTAAGCATCAGTTGTCAGAGCACCTTACCGATCACTGCAACCTGTACACAGCCCATCTGAAATTAGCCCACCCAACTATCTCATCCCTATATTGTTATTTATTTTGCTCTTTGCACCCCAGTATCTCTATTTGCCACATAATCTCTTGCACATCTAGCATACCAGTGTTAATACTAATTGTAATTATTTTGCACTATAGCCTATTTATTGCCTTACCTCCATAACTTGCTACATTTGCACACACTGTATATATATTTTCTGTTGACTTTTTTTTACCCCATATGTAACTCTGTGTTGTTGTTTTTATCGCACTACTATGCTTTATCTTGGCCAGGTCGCAGTTGTAAATGAGAACTTGTTCTCAACTGGCTTACCTGGTTAAATAAAGGTGAAAAAAAAATTAAAAAAAATAATGTAACCTAATGAATCACACTTCTTCCAGTATTTGGGAGCATGGACTGTAGGCCTTATATTAGGCATTTTGACTGTTGTATTAGTGAACTCCACTCTGTATGTAGGCTTGTTATAACCATTTGCATTGCACAACCCCATCACACAGAGGCTATATCCATATCAATAAATGAGACAAAACAAAATATTGATTAAGTCTTGGCTATAACCTGTCCTGAGTGAAATAGCCAAGGGGTCCCAAATGGTCAAGACTATCTATAGACTATTCTTAGTGCCAGATCTGTTTTCCATATCATTCACTGCACGTGCTTCTTCAACTATGTAGTGTAACATTTATTTAGAGGCTATATTTAGAGGACTGTGAGCTAGGGTCTCTTTTTAAGGGGAACCCTATAACAAAAAGTTATTAAACACAAATAGAGTTCTAAAATTATTCCGCAAAACACCAGTACCCAAAATGATAGCCTAATTGCAATGCCTACAAGTTGAAGGCCTATTTTTTATTTGGATAGCCTAAATTAAACATTGAATTATTAAAGTGATAGGCTAAAGAACTTTGGAGAATTTAGATAATTTTGAATACACACATGGATTTCAATAAACAAATGGATAAGACTTCTATTCTTGATTAGTTCCTATTGCAACGCAGACAAATGACTGAATGGATGACATACTGACTGAACTGAATGAAGGATGAATTAAATGTTCAAATATGTTGGAATGACGAGTTGCATTCATCATGCATGCTCTGCACTTTATTTGTCTAGTACAAATAGGCCTACATGAGGGTATAATGACTCTATGGCTGCATGCCTCCAGAAGGGCATCTTCTGAGGCTGAGGGGTGCTTTTCCGAAGGCGCATGGTGCTGTGGTGCTGCATGGAGATCACAAGCTCTTCAACTGGGCAGCAGTGTCGCGATGGAGGGAATAGCCTATACGGAGACTACTTAAGACCACTGCAACAGAGTTATTGTAAAGTGTGGGAATAAGCCAGACTTAGCCTACGTTTAACCTCTCCCTTGTTCATTTCAAAGTCCATATGTTTATGACCCGATTCATATAAATCATGTCAAATTATTTTAAATGCATATTAACCACTCCTACAGAAATGCTTTGGCAAGATTTTGAGTGATGAAATAAATATCAAAATATTCTATAAAAAAATATTTTGAGTTGCAACGACTCCAGTGGTCATACATAATTAATAGATTAACCAAAAATCTATTATTATTATTATTATTATTATATATATTATATATATGTTTCATTAGTCCTGGTAGATACTACTTGCTCTGAATGAGTTGTACAAGGCCATTAATCAACAGGAAAACGCTCATCCAGATGCAGCGCTCCTAGTGGCCGGGGACTTTAATGCAGGGAAACTTAAATCCGTTCTACCTAATTTCTACCAGCATGTTAAATGTGCAACCAGAGGGGAAAAAAAACTCTAGACCACCTTTACTCCACACACAGAGACGCATACAAAGCTCTCCCTCGCCCTCCATTTGGCAAATCTGACCATAACTCTATCCTCCTGATTCCTGCTTATAAGCAAAAACTGAAGCAGGAAGCACCAGTGATTTCGGTTAATAAAAAAGTGGGTCAGATGACGCAGATGCTAAGCTACAGGACTGTTTGCTAGCACAGACTGGAACATGTTCCGGGATTCTTCAGACAGCATTGAGGAGTACACCACATCAGTCACTGGCTTCATCAATAAGTGCATCGATGATGTCGTCCCCCACAGTGACCGTACGTACATACCCCAACCAGAAGCCATGGATTACAGGAAACATCCGCCACTGAGCTAAAGGGTAGAGCTGCCGCTTTCAAGGAACGGGACTCTAACCCGGACGCTTATAAGAAATCCCGCTATGACCTCCGACGAACCATCAAACAGGCAAAGAGTCAATACAGGTCTAAGATGAATCATACTACACTGGCTCTGACGCTCGTCGGATGTGGCAGGGCTTGAAAACTATTACAGACTACAAAGGGAAGCAACAGCCGCGAGCTGCCCAGTGACACAGAGCCTACCAAGACGAGCTAAACCACTTTCTATGCTCGCTTCGAGGGCAAGCAACACGAAGCATGCATGAGAGCACCAGCTGTTCCGGATGACTATGTGATCACGCTCTCCGTAGCCGATGTGAGTAAGACTTTTAAGCAGGTCAACATTCACAAGGCCGCAGGGCAAGACGGATTACCAGGACGTGTACTTCCGAGCATGTGCTGACCAACTGGCAAGTGTCTTTACTGACATTTTCAACATGTCCCTGGACTGAGTCTGTAAATACCAACATGTTTCAAGCAGACCACCATAGTCCCCGTGCCAAGAACTCTAAGATAACCTGCCTAAATGACTACCGCCCGTAGCACTGACGTCTGTAGCCATGAAGTGCTTTGAAAGACTGGTCATGGCTCACATCAACAGCATAATCCAGAAACCCTAGACCCACCCCAATTTGCATACCGCCCCAACAGATCCACAGATGATGCAATCTCTATCGCACTCCACACTAGCCCTTGTCCACCTGGACAAGAGGAACACCTACGTGAGAATGCTAATTCATTGACTACAGCTCAGCATTCAACACCATAGTGCCCTCTAAGCTCATCACTAAGCTAAGGATCCTGGGACTAAACACCTCCCTCTGCAACTGGATCCCCTGGACTTCCTGACGGGCCCGCCCCCAGGTGGTAAGGGTAGGTAACAACACATCTGCACAACTGATCCTCAACACGGGGGCCCCTCAGGGGTGTGCGTGCTCAGTCCCCGTCCTGTACTCTCTGTTCACCCATGACTGCATGGCCAGGCACGACTCCAACACCATCATTAAGTTTGCCGACGACACAACAGTGGTAGGCCTGATCACCAACAACGATGAGACAGCCTATAGGGAGGAGGTCAGAGATCTGGCCGTGTTGTTGCCAGGACAACAACCTCTCCCTCAACGTGACAAGACAAAGGAGATGATTGTGGACTACAGGAAAAAAAAGAGGACTGAGCACGCCCCCATTCTCATCGACGGGGCTGTAGTGGAAAAAACAGGTTGAGAGCTTCAAGTTCCTTGGTGTCCACATCACCAACGAACTATCATGGTCCAAACACACACCAAGACAGTCGTGAAGAGGGCACGAAAAAGCCTATTCCCCCCTCAGGAGACTAAAAAGATTGGCATGGGTCCTCAGATCCTCAAAAAATTATACAGCTGCACCATCGAGAGCATCCTGACTTGTTGCATCACCGCCTGGTATGGCAACTGCTTGGCCTCTGACCGCAAGGCACTACAGAGGGTAGTGGTGCGTACGGCCCAGTACCTCACTGGGGCAAAGCTCCCTGCCATTCAGGATCTCTATACCAGGCGGTGTCAGAGGAAAGGCCCTCCCCTCAAAATTGTCAAAGACTCCAGCCCACCCTAGTCATAGACTGTTCTCTCTGCTACCGCACGGCAAGCGGTACGGTCCGGAGTGCCAAGTCTAGGTCCAAAAGACTTCTCAACAGCTTCTACCCCCAAGCCCATAAGACTCCTGAACAGCTAATCATGGCTACCCGGACTATTTGCACTGCCCCCCCACCCCACCCCACACCCCATCCTTTTTACGCTGCTGCTACTCTGTTAAGTATTTATGCATAGTCACTTTAACTCTACCCACATGTACATATTACCTCAACTACCTCAACTAGCCGCTGTGCCCCCCCCCCGCATTGACTCTGCAACGGTACCCCCCTGTATATATAGCCTCCCTACTGTCACTTTATTTTACTGTATATATAGCCTCCCTACTGTCACTTTATTTACTTCTGCTCTTTTTTTCAACACTTTTTTTGTTGTTGTTTTTATTCTTACTTTTTTTTGTTCAAAATAAATGCACTGTTGGTTAAGGGCTGTAAGTAAGCATTTCACTGTAATGTCTGCACACTGTTGTATTCGGCGCATGTGACCAATAAAATTTTATTTGATTTGATTTGGTTATGATTTCAGACATAGCCCCAGAGAATGGGATGGTGCAATATTGAATTTGTCATATTTTGATAAGGTGCATGCATGGGGATGCCAATGCTGTAGAGGTACACCTAGCGGATTGAAAACTTCCACTGTTGTAGGCATAATACAGCTAGTGCTATCTAGACTTCTGCTGGCAAACTAATCCATTACATTAGCTACCTAAATGTGAAGTAAACTCAAACTGAGTAATAGAGAATGGAGACTTTTAAAACTAAACTTGCAGAATACCTCTTTCCGGTTTCCCTGACTTCCGGTTTTTTATACTGTGTGATGGCGTGTTCTCGTAGCCCTCCTCACAGGCTGTTTGATGTACGTTTTTTTTTTGTTGGTGAGATGAAACTGCCAAAAACTCTGAAAGGTATTATGTACGTCAGAAATTGCAACACAAGATTTGATCAAGCCTAAAATGTTAGTCCGTAATCGTAACATGGTGTTTGTATGTTCACAGATGAAATTTCACGTTTATGTTTCATGCTTCACGCATGGCTTTTCTTACGATCCTAACAATTTACGTATGGATTTTCTTACAATCCTAATGATACGTACATTCAACCTTTTGGCAGGTATCTCGCTCCATACAAAGGTCTCTGACCACATGGTAGCTGACATTACTAGAGATTATGTGCAGGAGCTTCCTGCAGGAATTTGTAGTCTTGCTGAGGTCTTCTCTGTTGCTAATTAGTATTTTTTTTTTTATTGAGTAAATTGAGGCGACTATATTGAGGAAAAACACCTCGTCTGAGAGAGAATTACATGGCTATCAAAATGTCACGCCTGGGTAAGTCTACACGAAACACAGACCTTATATGAAGTAGTTCAAACATTTCAGACACAAAAATTAATGGGGAAAAAACGATTGGAACCATTAATGGGTTTTACCGCTAGGTTTTCTGGGTATTATGACACGTCCTATGACACGTCTGTCACCCCTTTTCCCGGGAACTGCTCGCAGGTGTCTGTTAGTTGTAACAACAGTAACTATGGGCGGAGTTGTCGGAGAGAAGCAGCGAATCAGCATCCAAAACGTTTGTGACACATATCGGCACGACTGGTCAGTCAGATTCGGTAGGCAGTCAGATCTGACACCGGCTAAGGTTATAACATTGACATGCCTATTCACTGGCCCATCAACCCAGCCAGGCAATTTATAAACTTGATCTCCACTGTAAAAAAGCATCTAGACATTATCTCTCATTTCTTTTAGACTAGCATTTGGTTTTCAACAGCAGACATTTGCAACATTGTTTAAATATTGAAATTAGATCTCCAGCTGTCCTATAGTAGGCCTAAGAACGTGTCGGGAGAGTCGGACGAGACAGGCAGCTTTTCTAAGCCAGTCGAAATCATGAATCAGCAAAATCTTCATGGATATATACAAAGAAATGTAAATAGAAATACAGTTCAAACGAAATGAGATGCAGCTAGTTTGCTGTCTTTCCAGCATCAATTTTAAGTTTTTGTGCTAGCTGTGTAGTTGGCTAGCTCCTCTGAAATCGTGCATCATTAGCTCATTGTTATCAGCTTAAACAAATGCAGCTAGGCCTACTTTGCTGTTATTCTGGTTGTTTGACGTGAGCTGAAGTTGTTTATCTAGCAAGCAAGGGATAATAATACAAATCCCACAAATAATTTAAAAAATCCTACAAAATGTGTGAACTAGGCCTTTATTACTCCAGTAATCCCCCCTCATGGAAGGATGAAATAGTATGATAAATTCATCAAAATAACGTTTTTGATGAAAATACAGTGCATTCGGAAAGTATTCAGACCCCTTCACTTTTTCCACATTTTGTTACAGCCTTATTCTAAAAAAAAAAAAATATTCCTCAATCTACACACAATACCTCATAATGACAAAGCAAAAACAGTTTTGTAGAAAATGTAAAAAAAATAATAACAATAATTTAAAAAACACGGAAATATCAGACCCTTTACTCAGTACTTTTATTGAAGGACCTTTGGCAGCGATTACAGCCTTGAGGCTTCTTGGGTGTGCAGCTTGGCACACTGCATTTGGGAGTTTCTCATTCTTCT
>JAGTTL010001131.1:0-16887 GCA_036851935.1 Coregonus suidteri
CCTCTCTTCATGTTTCCCCTCGTTTATAACGAGGGAGCATCATCAGAAAACGGCACACTAACTCACATACACTAACACACACACACCCTAACACACACACACACTAACACACACACACACAAACTAACAACCACATACACACACAAAACACACACACACACTAACACACACACACACACACTAACACAAACACACACACACACACACCAGTAATCAGTGCTGCTTTCAGCTCAGCCTCTAGCCTCCAACAGTAATCAGAGCTGAGCTGATGTTTATAAGCAATTTAAAAACCTATTCATCATGCTCTTGCATGAAGGTGTCTAACCACAGGCTCACACACACACACACACACACACACACACCACACACACACACACACACAGACATTACATTACATTCAATTGATTGTTTAATTACCCACAGCCTAGCCGCCTCCTGCTCTGCCCTCCAACAGGGACCAGCACCACTAATGAAGAGATGGAACCTCTGCTCTGCCCTCCAACAGGGACCAGCACCACTAATGAAGAGATGGTACCTCTGCTCTGCCCTCCAACAGGGACCAGCACCACTAATGAAGAGATGGTACCTCTGCTCTGCCCTCCAACAGGGACCCAGCACCACTAATGAAGAGATGGAACCTCCTGCTTCTGCCCTCCAACAGGGAACCAGCACCACTAATGAAGAGATGGTACCTCTGCTCTGCCCTCCAACAGGGGACCAGCACCACTAATGAAGAGATGGAACCTCTGCTCTGCCCTCCAACAGGGACCAGCACCACTAATGACAGAGATGGAACCTCTGCTCTGCCCCTCCAACAGGGACCAGCACCACTAATGAAGAGATGGTACCTCTGCTCTGCCCTCCAACAGGGAACAGCACCACTAATGAAGAGATGGTACCTCTGCTCTGCCCTCCAAACAGGGACCAGCACCACTAATGAAGAGATGGTACCTCTGCTCTGCCCTCCAACAGGGACCAGCACCACTAATGAAGAGATGGAACCTCTGCTCTGCCCTCCAACAGGGACCAGCACCACTAATGAAGAGATGTAAACTCTGCTCTGCCCTCCAACAGGGACCAGCACCACTAATGAGATATGTACAGGAGGGGGCTGAGCACGCACCCTTGTGGGGGCTCCTGTGTTGAGGATCAGCGAAGTGGAGGTGTTGTTCCCTACCTTCACCACCTGGGGGCGGTCCGTCAGGAAGTCCAGGACCCAGTTTGCACAGGGCGGGGTTCAGACCCAGGGGCCCGAGCTTAATGATAAGCTTGGAGGGTACTATGGTGTTGAAGGCTGAGCTATAGTCAATGAACAGCATTCTTACATAAGTATTGCTCTTGTCCAGATGGGATAGGGCAGTGTGTGCAGCGAGAAATGGCGATTGCATCGTTTGTCGGTGGCACTGTGTTATCCTCAAAGCGGGTGAAGAAGGTGTTTAGCTTGTCCGGGGAGCAAGACATTGGTGTCGGAGACGTGGCTGTTTTCCCTTCGTAATCCGTGATTGTCTGTAGACCCTGCCACATACGTCTCGTGTCTGAGCCGTTGAATTGCGACTCCACTTTGTCTCTGTACTGAAGTTTTGCCTGTTTGATTGCCTTACGGAGGGAATAACTTCACTGTTTGTATTCTGCCATATTCCCAGTCACCTTGCCATGTTAAATGCGGTGGTTCGCGCTTTCAGTTTTGCACAAATGCTGCTGTCAAATGCTGGAGTCAGCAGGAGAAGAGCACATGCCTGGAGTCGTGGCACGGATCCGGGAGCATTCTACAATGTTAGCCAGCTTGGGAGAAGCGATGGATCGGGTTCTCCAGGTCGTTCAATGCCTGGAGAGGAGAGGATCCGGACCCGTCGGGGACCAGCTGAGCGACCGGATCCAGCCACCCACACCCCAGCCCACAGAGAGATTCATCTATCCCGACCCGAGGGATTATGACGGGACAGCTGCCCGCTGCCAGGGATTCCTCCTGCACTGGAGATCTACTTCTCGTCCATCAGCCCGGCTCCATCGGAGCGGGAGAGGGTGTCTGCCCTCAGTCTCCTGCCTCTCGGGGAAAGCCATGGAGTGGGCCAACGCGGTCTGGAGTGAAGGAGGAGCCGCGTTGGACAACTACGAGGAGTTCGCGTCGCGCCTCTTCCGGGCAGTTTTTTGATCATCCCCCCGAAGGAAGAGAGGCTGGTCCAAACTGAGGCAGGGGACGAGGACCGCGCGCAGGACTTTGCCCCTGGAGTTTCGCACCATAGCGGCTGGGGTCCGGGTGGAACGAGCGGGCCCTCATCGACCGTTTCCAGTGCAGCCTGTGAGAGGACGTCCGAAGGGAGCTAGCCTGCTGGGATACCATGTTGACTTTTGACCACCTGGTGGACATGGCCATCCGGTTGGACAACCTGCTAGCTGCAAGAGGACGTTCTGGAGGGGGCCTGCCCGTTTCACCCCCCTCAACCCGGATTCAGTTCCGATGGAGATGGGTGGTGCAGAGATCCGGGAGAACGGAGGACGACAGCTCCAGTGTGTCACTCTTGTGGCAGGAGAGGACATTCGGCTGCACGCTGTCGTCACGATTCTTCTGGGTCTGGAGGCAGCAGGCAGGGCACTCTCGCGTCACCCCAGGTAGCGCAAACCCACACTCGGTCAGAGCCCTCTGCTGCACACTGCACCCATCCACGTCCACATCCCTGATTACACAGTAGTTCCACAGTGTAAGGCGCTGGTCGATTCAGACGCAGCTGGGAACTTTATGGACAGGTCGTTAGCACATAGTCTAGGTATTCCATTGGTCCCCCTATCCATTCCACTGCCCATCAAAGCACTTGACAGTCGACCATTAGGGTCAGGGTTTGTTAGGGAAATTACAGCGATGGTTACGCACGAGACCCATAGAGAGCAATTCACCTTTTTTATTATTTTTGTCCCCTGATTTCCCTGTTCCCTGGTTAGCACCACACAACCCCACCTTTCATGGCCACAGAGGGTTCTCACGGGGTGGTCGCGAGAGTGTCAGGAGAGGTGTCTAGCTGTTTCCGTTGATGCAACCACGGTGGTGAAAGTCCAGACACTACCTGCTCCGTGCGCATTCCCCCCAAATACCTCGATTTGGCGCACGCGTTTTTCCAAAATGCAGGCGACCAAATGACCACCTCATCGGGCGGGGGATACCGCGATAAACCTCCGGGTAGACGCTGTGCCTCCCTGGATAAACCTCCGGGTAGACGCTGGGCCTCCCTGGATAAACCTCCGGGTAGACGCTGGGCCTCCCTGGATAAACCTCCCGGGTAGACGCTGGGCCTCCCTGGATAAACCTCCGGGTAGACGCTGGGCCTCCCTGGATAAACCTCCGGGTAGACGCTGGGCCTCCCTGGATAAACCTCCGGTAGACGCTGGGCCTCCCTGGATAAAACCTCCGGGTAGACGCTGGGCCTCCCAGGATAAACCTCCGGGTTAGACGCTGTGCCTCCCAGGATAAACCTCCGGGTAGACGCTGGGCCTCCCTGGATAAACCTCCGGGTAGACGCTGGGCCTCCCTGGATAAACCTCCGGGTAGACGCTGGGCCTCCCTGGATAAACCTCCGGGTAGACGCTGGGCCTCCCAGGATAAAACCTCCGGGTTTAGAGACGCTGTGCCTCCCAGGATAAACCTCCGGGGTAGACGCTGGGCCTCCCTGGATAAACCTCCGGGTAGACGCTGGGCCTCCCTGGATAAACCTCCGGGTAGACGCTGGGCCTCCAGGATAAACCTCCGGGTAGACGCTGTGCCTCCCAGGAGTCATGTATATCCCCTGTCGCAGGCTGAAACTGAGGCGATGGGGACATACGTCTCCGAGTCCCTACGCCAGGGGTTCATACGTCCCTCCACTTTGCCCGCCTCCTCAAGTTTTTATTTTTTTTGTGAAGAAGAAAGACGGAGGTCTGTGCCCTTTGCTTGATTACCGAGCACTGAACAAGGGGACAATACGTTATAGTTATCCTCTACCCCTCACTCCATCTGCATTACGAATACCTGGTGATGCCGTACGGTTTGATGAATGCTCCATCCGTCTTCCAGTCCTTTGTGAAACAAGGTGTTTTCGGGACATGCTTGTTTCACGGTGTAGGGGTCAACGGTTCGTAAAGTGCTGGCCCGACTGTTGGAACATTACCTTTATGCCAAGGCAGAAAAGTTTCTGTTTTTCTAACAGTCCGTCTCTATTCGGAATTCCGCATTACCACCTCAGGTGTGGAGATGGAGGGAGATCGCATTTCAGCTGTACGTAATTGGCCGACTCCAACCACGGTAAAGGAGGTTGCAGCGCTTTATTGGCTTTGCCAACTACTATCGGAGGTTTATCCGGGGGCTTTGGCAAGGTCGCAGCTCCCATCACCTCTCTGCTAAAGGGTGGGCCGTCCCGGCTCTGCTGGTCTGCTGAGGCTGACAGGGCCTTCAGTAACCTGAGGGGTCTGTTCACCTCAGCCCCCGGTACTGGCCCATCCCAATCCATCACTACCGTTCATAGTGGAGGTGGATGCGTCCGAGGTAGGGATAGGCGCTGTCCTATCTCAACGCTCGGGCACGCCACCCAAGCTCCGCCCCTGTGCCTTCTTCTCCAAGAAGCTCAGCCCGGCGGAGCAGAACTACGACGTTGGTGATCAGGAGCTGTTGGCTGTTGTCCGAGCCCTGACCGTGTGGAGGCACTGGCTCGAGGGGGTGCGAAACATCCTTTCCTCATCTGGACCACCGTAACCTGGAGTACATCCGGGCAGCGAGGAGGCTGAACCCTCGCCAGGCCAGGTGGGCCCTATTCTTCACCCGGTTTGATTTTATACTGTCTTACATCCCGGGTACGAAGAACGTGAAGGCAGTTGCACTGTCACGGCTGTACGACACAGAGGAGAGGCCCATAGACAACACCCCCATACTCCAGGCCTCTTACATTGTGGCGCCAGTAGTGTGGGCGATGGACGCGGACATAGAGCTGGGCTGCAGTACGTGCCGTCTGATCTATTGGGCACACACGTCCCCCTCCTCTGGTCACCCAGGTATCGGTCGTACAGTGCGCTGCCTGACCGGAAAGTACTGGTGTCCTACCTTGGCTAAGGATGTGAGGGTGTATGTCTCCTCCTGCTCAGTGTGCGCGCCCAGAGTAAAAGGCACCTAGGCACCTCCCAGCGGGTAAGTTACAACCCTTACCAGTTCCACAACGGCCATGGTCCCACCTGTGTATTGACTTCCTAACTGATCTTCCCTCTCTCTCAGGGTAAAACCACCATCCTGGTCGTTGTGGACCGCTTTTCTAAAGCCTGCCGCCTCCTTCCTCTGCCCGGTCTGCAGACTGCGGAGGCCCTGTTTACTCACGTGTTCCGGCACTACGGGGTGCCAGAGGACATAGTGTCTGACCGGGGTCCCCCAGTTTACACTCAGGGTCTGGAAGGCGCTCATGGAACGTCTGGGGGTCTCGGTCAGCCTGACCTCTGGGTTCCACCCCGTGTCTAATGGGCAGGTGGAACGGGTGAATCAGGATGTGGGTAGGTTCCTGCGGTCCTACTGCCAGGACCGACCGGGGGAGTGGTCGGTGTTCTTACCATGGGCCGAATATGCCCAGAACTCTCTCCGCCACTCCTCCACTAACCTAACGCCATTTCAATGTGTTTTAGGTTATCAGCCGGTTCTGGCACCGTGGCATCAGAGCCAGACCGAAGCTCCTGCGGTGGATGACTGGTTCCGGCGCACGGAGGAGACGTGGAACGCTGCTCACATCCATCTCCAGCGCGCCGTGCGTCGCCAGAAGGCCAACACTGACCGCCACCGCAGTGAGGCCCCGTTCTTTGTACCAGGTGATCAGGTTAGCTCTCAACTGATGCTGTTAACTGAGTCCCAGTCTTCTCTCGCTATAGCTTATGCTATTCACTGAGTCTCACTCCTCTCTATAGCTGATGTTATTAACTGACTCTCAGTCCTCTCTATAGCTGATGTTATTAACTGAGTCTCAGTCCTCTCTATAACCAATGTTATTAAACTGAGTCTCCGTCCTCTCTATAGCTGATGCTATTAACTGAGTCTCAGTCTTCTCTCTCTATAACTGATGTTATTAACTGAGTCTCATTCCTCTCTATAACTGATGTTGTTAACTGAGTCTCAGTCATCTCTATAACTGATGTTATTAACTGAGTCTCAGTCCTCTCTATAGCTGATGTTATTAACTGAGTCTCAGTCTTTCTCTCGCTATAGCTTATGCTATTCACTGAGTCTCACTCCTCTCTATAGCTGAAGTTATTAACTGAGTCTCAGTCCTCTCTATAGCTGATGTTATTAACTGAGTCTCATTCCTCTCTATAAATGATGTTGTTACCTGAGTCTCAGTCCTCTCTATAGCTGATGTTGTTAACTGAGTCTCAGTCCTCTCTATAGCTGATGTTATTAACTGAGTCTCAGTCCTCTCTATAGCTGATGTTATTAACTGAGTCTCATTCCTCTCTATAAATGATGTTGTTACCTGAGTCTCAGTCCTCTCTATAGCTGATGTTATTAACTGAGTCTCAGTCTTCTCTCGCTATAGCTTATGCTATTCACTGAGTCTCACTCCTCTCTATAGCTGATGTTATTACCTGAGTCTCAGTCCTCTCTATAGCTGATGTTATTACCTGAGTCTCAGTCCTCTCTATAGCTGATGTTATTAACTGAGTCTCAGTCCTCTCTATAACCAATGTTATTAACTGAGTCGCCGTCCTCTCTATAGCTGATGCTATTAACTGAGTCTCAGTCTTCTTTCTCTATAGCTGATCTTATTAACTGAGTCTCATTCCTCTCTATAACTGATGTTGTTAACTGAGTCTCAGTCCTGTCTATAACTGATGTTATTAACTGAGTCTCAGTCCTCTCTATAGCTGATGTTAGTAACTGAGTCTCAGTCCTCTCTATAACTGATATTATTAACTGAGTCTCAGTCTTCTTTCTCTATAGCTGATGTTATTAACTGAGTCTCACTCCTCTCTATAGCTGATGTTATTAACTGAGTCTCAGTCCTCTCTATAGCTGATGTTATTAACTGAGTCTCATTCCTCTCTATAAATGATGTTGTTACCTGAGTCTCAGTCCTCTCTATAGCTGATGTTATTAACTGAGTCTCAGTCCTCTCTATAACCAATGTTATTAACTGAGTCGCCGTCCTCTCTATAGCTGATGCTATTAAATGAGTCTCAGTCTTCTTTCTCTATAACTGATGTTATTAACTGAGTCTCATTCCTCTCTATAACTGATGTTGTTAACTGAGTCTCAGTCCTCTCTATAACTGATGTTATTAACTGAGTCTCAGTCCTCTCTATATAGCTGATGTTATTAACTGAGTCTCAGTCTTCTTTCTCTATAGCTGATGTTATTAACTGAGTCTCATTCCTCTCTATAACTGATGTTGTTAACTGAGTCTCAGTCCTCTCTATAACTGATGTTATTAACTGAGTCTCAGTCCTCTCTATAGCTGATGTTATTAACTGAGTCTCAGTCCTCTCTATAACTGATGTTATTAACTGAGTATCAGTCTTCTTTCTCTATAGCTGATGTTATTAACTGAGTCTCATTCCTCTCTATAACTGATGTTGTTAACTGAGTCTCAGTCCTCTCTATAACTGATGTTATTAACTGAGTCTCAGTCCTCTCTATAGCTGATGTTATTAACTGAGTCTCAGTCCTCTCTATAACTGATGTTATTAAACTGAGTCTCAGTCTTCTTTCTCTATAGCTGATGTTATTAACTGAGTCTCAGTCCTCTCTATAGCTGATGTTGTTAACTGAGTCTCAGTCCTCTCTATAGCTGATGTTATTAACTGAGTCTCAGTCCTCTCTATAACTGATGTTATTAACTGAGTCTCAGTCCTCTCTATAACTGATGTTATTAACTGAGTCTCAGTCATCTCTATAGCTGATGTTATTAACTGAGTCTCAGTCTTCTCTATAACTTATGTTATTAACTGAGTCTCAGTCCTCTCTATAGCTGATGTTATTAACTGAGTCTCAGTCCTCTCTATAACTGATGTTATTAACTGAGTCTCAGTCCTCTCTATAGCTGATTGTTATTAACTGAGTCTCAGTCCTCTCTATAGCTGATGTTATTAACTGAGTCTCAGTCCTCTCTATAACTGATGTTATTAACTGAGTCTCAGTCATCTCTATAGCTGATGTTATTAACTGAGTCTCAGTCTTCTCTATAAACTGATGTTATTAACTGAGTCTCAGTCCTCTCTATAGCTGATGTTATTAACTGAGTCTCAGTCCTCTCTATAACTGATGTTATTAACTGAGTCTCAGTCCTCTCTATAGCTGATGTTATTAACTGAGTCTCACTCCTCTCTATAGCTGATGTTATTAACTGAGTCTCAGTCCTCTCTATAGGTATCTATACGCACTACCCTGGTGTTACAAGCGCCGTGCTCTACCAATTGAGCTACAGAGGACCACAGATCTCTAGGTCAGGGCGTGACAGTACACTTTCCCTCCGCTGCAAACGCTGTAAACGGGACACACGAAAAAGCAGCGCAATTGAAGTTGAATTCACCGATGTGAGTGCATCATGCTGTAATTGTTTATTAAAGTAGATGACTCAACTGTTGACTCATTTATACTTGCTCGTGTGTGTAATATTTCGGCCCCGCGGGTCTTGTGCTCGACACGTGCGTTAGCCTATTAGCCACGTTATGAATGACTTGTGATCATTGCCCTTGATAGTTTGATTGTATTGACATTCCCAGCCTTAGTTACAGTCGTCCGTTTTTTTTGTTAAAAAAAAGTCATTGAAATTGAAACAGCACATTCCGAATGGGTGGAGGCAGCAGACAGAGTACCAGGCCAGCTGTGATTTACAACTTGATTGCAAGATGTATTGGACTACCAAGACATTCACTGGTGAATTATATTAATCATGCATTGAACTGCATCCATCTATTGTGCCAACAATGCCTTGCTGTATGTCATGACGTTTTGAGTCAAATATAACCTATTTTTAAAACCTCTTATGAAGTTGGTTTTTAGAGCATAAACTGGGAATTTGATATTTTTGACTGATATTATGATTGTCTGTTTGTTTCATATCTGCAAAGTAGTTAAAACGCAATCAGTTCCACTTTAAATGACACTAAAAAACCCAGTATTTTATTCAGGCCTAGTTCTACCTAATGCAGCTCCCAAGATTTGGTCAATCTTTACTCTAAATCAATGACAACATATTTAAGAACGGTATGTATGTTGAGGAATGGGGGGCTTATGAGGAGAGTTTCTCTAGCAGGCTGCTGGACCAGCCGTACATACAGGACTGAACGCCGCACGGCCTGGTGGGCCAGAAGACACACACAGCACAATGCCCCTATATCTCCACACCTCCCCTATATCTCCACACCGCCCCTATATCTCCACACCTCCCCTATATCTCCACACCTCCCCTATATCTCTACACCTCCCCTATATCTCCACACACCGCCCCTATATCTCCACACCTCCCCTATATCTCCACACCTCCCCTTTATCTCCACACCTCCCCTTTATCTCCACACCTCCCCTATATCTCCACACCGCCCCTATATCTCCACACCTCCCCTATATCTCCACACCTCCCCTATGTCTCCACACCTCCCCTATATCTCCACACCTCCCCTATATCTCCACACCTCCCCTATATCTCCACACCACCCCTATATCTCCACACCTCCCCTATATCTCCACACCTCCTCTATATCTCCACACCTCCCCTATATCTCCACACCGCCCCTATATCTCCACACCTCCCCTATATCTCCACACCTCCCCTATATCTCAATACCTCCCCTATATCTCCACACCTCCCCTATATATATCCACACCTCCCCTATATCTCCACACCGCCCCTATATCTCCACACCTCCCCTATATCTCCACACCGCCCCTATATCTCCACACCTCCCCTATATCTCCACACCTCCCCTATATCTCCACACCTCCCCTATATCTCCACACCTCCCCTATATCTCCACACCGCCCCTATATCTCCACACCTCCCCTATATCTCCACACCTCCCCTATATCTCCTTATCTCCCCTATATCTCCACACCTCCCCTATATCTCCACACCACCCCCATATCTCCACACCGCCCCTATATCTCCACACCTCCCCTATATCTCCATACCTCCCCTATATCTCCACACCTCCCCTATATATCCACACCGCCCCTATATCTCCACACCTCCCCTATATCTCCATACCTCCCCTATATCTCCACACCTCCCCTATATATCCACACCGCCCCTATATCTCTGTGCGGTGCCTGGTCCAGGTCTGTGTGTTCAGTCTAAGCAGAGAGTTTCCTGTTTAAAGCCCAGGGTCAGTGGAGCGGTCCAGCTCAGCCCCAGGGGGCACATAAACACATGCCAGACTCCAGCCCCAGGACCAACCAACAGCCCTCCACTAACCAATATTCAGCCCCAGGACCAACCAACAGCCCTCCACTACCCATCTTCAGCCCCAGGACCAACAACAGCCCTCCACTACCCATCGACATACAGCAGTCCCCTTTAAACCCACAGAAGCCCTCTTTAGACCCACAGCAGCCCCTTTAGACCCACAGCAGCCCCCTCCAGCCCCCTTTAGACCCACAGCAGCCCCCTTTAGACCTACAGCAGCCCCCCTTTAGACCCACAGCAGCCCCCTTTAGACCCACAGCAGCCCCCTTTAGACCTACAGCAGCCCCCTTTAGACCTACCAGCCACCTACAGCAGCCCCTTTTAGACCTACAGCAGCCCCTTTAGACCTACAGCAGCCCCCCTTTTAGACCTACAGCAGCCCCTTTAGACCTACAGCAGCCCCTTTTAGACCTACAGCAGCCCCCTTTAGACCTACAGCAGCAGCCCCCTTTAGACCTACAGCAGCCCCCTTTAGACCCACAGCAGCCCCCTTTAGACCTACAGCAGCCCCCTTTAGACCTACAGCAGCCCCCTTTAGACCTACAGCAGCCCCCTTTAGACCCACAGCAGCCCCCTTTAGACCTACAGCAGCCCCCTTTAGACCTACAGACCCACAGCAGCCCCCTTTAGACCTACAGCAGCCCCCTTTAGACCTACAGCAGCCCCCTTTAGACCCACAGCAGCCCCCTTTAGACCTACAGCAGCAGCCCCTTTTAGACCTACAGCAGCCCCCTTTAGACCTACAGCAGCCCCCTTTAGACCCACAGCAGCCCCCCTTTAGACCTACAGCAGCCCCCTTTAGACCTACAGCAGCCCCCTTTAGACCTACAGCAGCCCCCTTTAGACCAGCACAGCAGCCCCCCCTTTAGACCCACAGCAGCCCCCTTTAGACCCACAGCAGCCCCCTTTAGACCTACAGCAGCCCCATTTAGACCCACAGCAGCCCCCTTTAGACCTACAGCAGCCCCCTTTAGACCTACAGCAGCCCCCTTTAGACCTACAGCAGCCCCCTTTAGACCTACAGCAGCCCCCTTTAGACCTACAGCAGCCCCCTTTAGACCTACAGCAGCCCCCTTTAGACCTACAGCAGCCCCCTTTAGACCTACAGCAGCCCCCTTTAGACCTACAGCAGCCCCCTTTAGACCTACAGCAGCCCCCTTTAGACCTACAGCAGCCCCTTTAGACCTACAGCAGCCCCCTTTAGACCTACAGCAGCCCCCTTTAGACCTACAGCAGCCCCCCTTTAGACCTACAGCAGCCCCCTTTAGACCCCCTTTAGTAGCCCCCTTTAGACCCCAGTAGCCCCCTTTAGACCTACAGCAGCCCCCTTTAGACCTACAGCAGCCCCCTTTAGACCTACAGCAGCCCCCTTTAGACCTACAGCAGCCCCTTTAGACCTACAGCAGCCCCTTTAGACCTACAGCAGCCCCTTTTAGACCCCCAGTAGCCCCCTTTAGACCTAGAGCAGCCCCCTTTAGACCTACAGCAGCCCCTTTAGACCTACAGCAGCCCCCTTTAGACCTACAGCAGCCCCCTTTAGACCCACAGCAGCCCCCTTTAAACCTACAGCAGCCCCCTTTAGACCTACAGCAGCCCCTTTCTTTAGACCTACAGCAGCCCCCTTTAGACCTACAGCAGCCCCCTTTAGACCTACAGCAGCCCCCTTTAGACCTACAGCAGCCCCCTTTAGACCTACAGCAGCCCCCTTTAGACCCACAGCAGCCCCCTTTAGACCTACAGCAGCCCCCTTTAGACCTACAGCAGCCCCCTTTAGACCTACAGCAGCCCCCTTTAGACCTACAGCAGCCCCCTTTAGACCTACAGCAGCCCCCCTTTAGACCTACAGCAGCCCCCTTTTAGACCTACAGCAGCCCCCTTTAGACCTACAGCAGCCCCCTTTAGACCTACAGCAGCCCCTTTAGACCTACAGCAGCCCCCTTTAGACCAGCCCCCCCTTTAGACCTACAGCAGCCCCCTTTAGACCTACAGCAGCCCCCTTTAGACCCACAGCAGCCCCCTTTAGACCTACAGCAGCCCCCTTTAGACCTACAGCAGCCCCCTTTAGACCTACAGCAGCCCCCTTTAGACCTACAGCAGCCCCCTTTAGACCTACAGCAGCCCCCTTTAGACCTACAGCAGCCCCCTTTAGACCTACAGCAGCCCCCTTTAGACCTACAGCAGCCCCCTTTAGACCTACAGCAGCCCCCTTTAGACCCACAGCAGCCCCTTTAGACCTACAGCAGCCCCCTTTAGACCTACAGCAGCCCCCTTTAGACCTACAGCAGCCCCCTTTAGACCTACAGCAGCCCCCTTTAGACCCCCTTTAGCCCCTTTAGACCTAGAGCAGCCCCCTTTAGACCTACAGCAGCCCCTTTTAGACCTACAGCAGCCCCCTTTTAGACCTACAGCAGCCCCCTTTAGACCTACAGCAGCCCCCTTTAGACCCACAGCAGCCCCCTTTAAAACCCACAGCAGCCCCCTTAGACCTACAGCAGCCCCCTTTAGACCTACAGCAGCTTTAGACCTACACCAGCCCCCTTTAGACCTACAGCAGCTTTAGACCTACAGCAGCCCCCCTTTAGACCTACAGCAGCCCCCTTTAGACCTACAGCAGCCCCCTTTAGACCTCCAGCAGCCCCCTTTAGACCTACAGCAGCCCCCTTTAGACCTACAGCAGCCCCCTTTAGACCTACAGCAGCCCCCTTTAGACCTACAGCAGCTCCCTTTAGACCTACAGCAGCCCCCCCCCCCTTTAGACCTACACAGAAGCCCCCTTTAGACCTACAGAAGCCCCCCCTTAGACCCACAGCAGCCCCCTTTAGACCTACAGCAGCCCCCTTTAGACCCACAGCAGCCCCCTTTAAACCCACAGCAGCCCCCTTTAGACACACATCAGCCCCCTTTTAGACCCACAGCAGCCCCCTTTTAGACCTACAGAAGCCCCCTTTAGACCTACAGCAGCCCCCTTTAGACCTACAGCAGCCCCCTTTAGACCTACAGCAGCCCCCTTTAGACCTACAGCAGCTGCCTTTAGACCTACAGCAGCCCCCTCCAGCCCCCTTTAGACCTACAGCAGCCCCCTTTAGACCTACAGAAGCCCCCTTTAGACCTACAGCAGCCCCCTTTAGACCTACAGCAGCCCCCTTTAGACACACAGCAGCCCCTTTAAACCTACAGCAGCCCCCTTTAGACCTACAGCAGCCCCCTTTAGACCTACAGCAGCCCCCTTTACAGCAGACCCCCTTTAGACTACAGCAGCCCCCTTTAGACCTACAGCAGCCCCCTTTAGACCCACAGCAGCCCCCTTTAGACCCACAGCAGCCCCCTTTAGACCTACAGCAGCCCCCTTTAGACCTACAGCAGCCCCCTTTAGACCTACAGCAGCCCCCCTTTAGACCCACAGCAGCCCCCTTTAGACCTACAGCAGCCCCCTTTAGACCTACAGCAGCCCCCTTTAGACCTACAGCAGCCCCCTCCAGCCCCCTTTAGACCTACAGCAGCCCCCTTTAGACCTACAGCAGCCCCCTTTAGACCTACAGCAGCCCCTTTAGACCTACAGCAGCCCCCTCCAGCCCCCTTTAGACCTACAGCAGCCCCCTTTAGACCTACAGCACAGCAGCCCAGCCCCCTTTAGACCTACAGCAGCCCCCCTTAGACCTACAGCAGCCCCATTTAGACCTACAGCAGCCCCTTTAGACCCCACAGCAGCCCCCTTTAGACCTACAGCAGCCCCCTTTAGACTACTACAGCAGCCCCCTTTAGACCCACAGCAGCCCCCCCTTTAGACCTACAGCAGCCCCCTTTAGACCTACAGCAGCCCCCTTTAGACCTACAGCAGCCCCCCTCCAGCCCCCTTTAGACCTACAGCAGCCCCCTTTAGACCTACAGCAGCCCCCTTTAGACCTACAGCAGCCCCCTTTAGACCTACAGCAGCCCCCTCCAGCAGCCCCCTTTAGACCTAGAGCTGCCCCCCTTAGACCCACAGCAGCCCCCTTTAGACCTACAGCAGCCCCCTTTAGAACTACAGCAGCCCCCTTTAGACCTACAGCAGCCCCCTTTAGACCTACAGCAGCCCCCTTTTAGACCTACAGCAGCCCCCTTTAGACCTACAGCAGCCCCCTTTAGACCTACAGCAGCCCCCTTTAGACCTACAGCAGCCCCCTTTAGACAGCAGCCCCCTACAGCAGCCCCCTCCAGCCCCCTTTAGACCTACAGCAGCCCCCTTTAGACCTACAGCAGCCCCCTTTAGACCCACAGCAGCCCCCTTTAGACCCACAGCAGCCCCCTTTAGACCTACAGCAGCCCCCCTTTAGACCTACAGCAGCCCCCTTTAGACCTACAGCAGCAGCCCCTTTAGACCTACAGGCAGCCCCCTTTAGACCTACAGCAGCCCCCTTTAGACCTACAGCAGCCCCCTTTAGACCTACAGCAGCCCCCTTTAGACCTACAGCAGCCCCCTCCAGCCCCCTTTAGACCCACAGCAGCCCCCTTTAGACCTACAGCTCTGTGAGGAATCTGCTGTTTAACTGGATGTACTCTGTGGTGCCACTGCCTGCCTGTCCTGCTCTGTGAGGAATCTGCTGTTTAACTGGATGTACTCTGTGGTGCCACTGCCTGCCTGTCCTGCTCTGTGAGGAATCTGCTGTTTAACTGGATGTACTCAGCTCAGAGAAGCGTTATGATCTAACTACAGTCAGCCAGGTCCACTGTGTACATCAGACCAGCTAGCAGCATGCTGTTTGTCTCAGTCAGCCAGGTCCACTGTGTACATCAGACCAGCTAGCAGCATGCTGTTTGTCTCAGTCAGCCAGGTCCACTGTGTACATCAGACCAGCTAGCAGCATGCTGTTTGTCTCAGTCAGCCAGGTCCACTGTGTACATCAGACCAGCTACCAGCATACTGTTTGTCTCAGTCAGCCAGGTCCACTGTGTACATCAGACCAGCTAGCAGCATCATGTTTGTCTCAGTCAGCCAGGTCCACTGTGTACATCAGACCAGCTAGCAGCATACTGTTTGTCTCAGTCAGCCAGGTCCATGTGCTGGGAAATGCCCCATTTGTAAAGTGGCCATCCGTCATTCTGACAGCTCTGAGATCAGCCTAAGAGAGAGAGAGGGAGAGTACGAGGAGGAGAGGAGGAGAGAGAAGGGAGGAGAGGAGGAGAGAGAAGGGAGGAGAGGAGGAGAGAGAAGGAGGAGAGGAGGAGAGAGAAGGGGTATTGAATAGGGGGAAGGGGATGAGGGGAGGAGAGGAGAGGGGGCGGTGGGAGGAGAGAGAGAGAGAGAGTGGGAAAGAGGGAATTGAGGAGGGAGAGAGGAGAGGTAGGAGAGACAGCCATCACAGACGACCCATTCAGATCGACACACCACGACCCAACCACAGGACCACCTCAGACACACCACGACCCAACCACAGGACCACCTCAGACACACCACGACCCAACCACAGGACCACCTCAGACACACCACGACCCAACCACACCACGACCCAACCACAGGACCACCTCAGACACACCACGACCCAACCACAGTACCACCTCAGACACACCACGACCCAACCACAGGACCACCTCAGACACACCACGACCCAACCACAGTACCACCTCAGACACACCACGACCCAACCACAGTACCACCTCAGACACACCACGACCCAACCACAGGACCACCTCAGACACAGCTCAGCCATCTCTGTCTGAATCAGTTTCAGACCACAGTACCACCTCAGTAGGACATCACACTAACAACTCTAACAGGTATGATACAGTAGTACAGTAGATAGAGTACTCAGTAATAGAGCACTGTAGTAAATGAAAAATCCTGGACAGAAATAGGAAAATATACATAATAAATATTACAGAATTACACACACACACAGACACACACACACAGACACACACACACAGACACACACACACAGACACACACACACAGACACACAGACACACACAGACACACACACACATACACACAGACACACACACACAGACACACAACACACAGACACACACAGAGACACACACACTGGAGAAAACAGTCAGTCTCTGTGTCTCGCTGGCTTGCCAGCCTTGTTTGCTCTGCTGTGGTGGCACGGCACGCCTACAACCCTCATTAAGGTATTGAGCTCTACCCTCCACTTAGACTGTGTCCCAAACTGCATCTTATTCCTTAAATAGTACCTGCTTTTGACTAGGGGCCCATAGGGCTGTGGTAGTGGACTATATAGGGAGGGCCCATGGTCATAGTCAGTATAGTCCACTGTACAGGGAATAGGGGTGCCATTTGGGACGCAGCCTCAGAATAACAGCCCTAAACCCCTATCCTTCAGTCCCTACTCTCAGTCCCTACCCTCAGTCCCTACCCTCAGTCCCTACTCTCAGTCCCTACTCTCAGTCCCTACCCTCAGACCCTACTCTCAGTCCCTACCCTCAGTCCCTACCCTCAGTCCCTACCCTCAGTCCCTCTATCAGTCCCTACCCTCAGTCCCTAACT
>JAGTTL010001132.1:0-16833 GCA_036851935.1 Coregonus suidteri
AAGAGCTTTCAAACAGTTTAACAGCTCCCATCCCCCACGTCATATTTTTTGCTCCGCCGGGCTGACCCTTCTTCGAGAAAAAAACACAGGGGGGAGTTTGGGGGCGTACCCCACGCTGAGACAGTACAGCTTTTTACCCCCGCCTCGGACCGTCCACCTCGACTTTTAATTGAAAAGGACACCCGGAGGAGCCAGAAACGGACCGTGTGAAAAGCGCCTTCGTTTGACCAAAACCCTGTTTCCCTCCGCTGCCACTGCGGGGCGAAACCAAAAACCGCCCTTTACAAAGGGTTATGGGAGTTTGCTACCTGGCCAAAGCCCGGGAAAAATTCTCCTTTTAGCATTTGGGCAAACCCAAAAAATTTTCCCCCTCACCCCCTTTTAAACCGTGGAGGAGTGGGCCAAATTACGCATGGCTGAAATGCGGTTACATTTCCCATCTCGCCCCCTTTATTTCTGCCCAAGGGGAAATCCTAAAAAGGGAGGGCCCGGTCGAAGAACGCCCATTTCTCAGCCTTAACTTTACGGTCATGCCCCAAAACGTCAAACCAAACACCTTCCCGACCGGGGACCCCTTCTCGTCCCCGTGTAGGGGAGTAAAATGAGAAAAAATCTCTATATACACCACAAACCCCCTTTGCCCGTGCAGGCCCCCCCCCCCTAAAACAAATTTCGAAAAAAATTTTAAAAGCTTTTGTCTGCCAAAGCACAGTCAGTGTAGTCAGCTCACCCAGCGATCAACACTGTTTACCGGGGGGCAGGGCAAAACCCCCTTTAAAGGGCAAATTTCAAAAGATGGTGCTGGCTAAAGCAAAAACTGGCGAGTGAAAGAGAGTATAGAGATTTTTGTTATCCCTTTTTCCCCCCGGCCCCAAACGATTTTGGGATGAAACAGTCAGGGGGTCAAGTGCAACTTTAGTTTTACGTGTAAATCGCTAGAAAGATGTGTCGGCTGAGTAATTTTCTTTTGGCCCCCCTCCCATTTAGGGGAAGTGACAGCTCTACAGCAGGTCCCCCAGCATTTAAATCGTGGTTAAAACTGTTTTTTTTGCCCCCCCCAAAAAATAACATTTGGGGAAAATTTGGGCCCCTTTTTTCGGGGACTCACCCAAAAACAGGCCCAACCTCCCTGTTTAAGTGCCCGGACCCCCACCCCTAGTGGGGGGGTGTTTCTCCTTTTATCTACCAACATAGTTTGGGGCCCCAACTCCTCTGGGCCCCAACAGGGGAAATAGGGGGGAGGCCAGGCCGGGCCTGTTCCCAAACCTCCAGCTTAGTTAGTCTCCCAAATTAGAAACCGTCAGTGTAGTCGCTCACCCATACCCATTGAGACTGTGCCCTGTGCCTTATCTAGGTTGGGAAAAACAAAACCCTGGGGGGGTTTTTTCCCCCCTAGAAATTTTATTAGGAAAAAGCCCTCCTCCTTCCTGCCTTTAAATTAAAAGAGATCGTGATACCTCACATCTAAAAAGGGGGTTTTACTTAATGTTAACCCCTCCCCTTAAAAAGGGCATCATGTAAAGAATAATCACGGGTTCCAATAACCCTTGATGTGGGGGGCCCTTTTGATTTGAAAATGGCTTAACCCTGATAAATTTTGCTGGTTAAAGGGGCCCTCACCTCCGGTTACACTATTTACCATATTCCCCGTGCATTCCCGAAAAGGGCGGGTGTTGCTAACATTTACGATAAAAAATTTTTCAATTTAAAAAAAAAAAAAAAATGGCTTTTCATTTTTTGAGCTTCTGTCATAAAATCTATAAGCCTACTAAAATCACTTTTTATAGCTACTGTTTACGGGCCCCTCCGGGGCCATATACCCTTTTCCCCCTCTGAGTTTCCTAAATTTCCCTATCAGCCCTTTGTATCATGGCCAGATCAATATTCTTTTTTTTGGGTGTTTTTAAAAATATTCACTGGAGAAGCCCAAAACCCCCTCCAAAATCTTTGGAAGGCCATTATCGCTCAGGGGTTTTTTTCCCCAACATGTCTCGGCCCTACTCATCCCACAGCATACTTTTGGCCCTATTTTTGTCCCAGGGAAAAAATTTTGATCAAATTTTTTTTCCAAAAAAAAAACCCTGGACTATCGGACCCCTTTTTTTAATTACTTTGGGAAATCGCAACAAATAATCTGCTAAAACCCCAAACCCAAGGCCTCAAAAGTCCTGCTATAAATTTTCAGACAACACAAAAATTCATTGATCCCCTTTTCCAACTCCTTCTCCCTCCCCAAAGGGACGTCAGAGGACAAAAACCCTTTAAACCCCATTAACTGAGGAATTTAAAATTTAAACCCTTTGCGCAATACCCTAGATGCGTTCCCACCCCTAAAAACAAAAAACTTTTTCATAAAAACTGCTCCCTGGTATACAGAAAATACCCAAAGGTTTTAAAAAGTTTTCCGGGAAAATTGGAACGGAAATGGCGCCAAAACCAAACTGGAAGTTTTTCCAAACAAAGTTTGGGAAAAGACAGAAACCGGGGCAGAAACCGAAGAGCCCTCACTGCTGCTCGACCCTCCTATTTTTCCCAACTTAATCGGGAAATAAAACAACCCAAAATTTCCCTTTTTGAAACTGTTGCAAAGCTAACTAAAAAAGCGCTTTCCCCCAAAGGAGGTTTTTTTTCCCCTTCAGCGTGAAAATTCATGAACTTCTTTGGGAAAAGATCATGCCCATTAGAAAGCTTTTTAAAACGGACTCCTTTTTGGGAATCTGGGGGATTCCTCCGGGGCTTAGCTGTCCTGGATCTGCACAGCTCGGGCGGGGGGGGGGGGGCCCGGGGGATCGGGAGAGACATTTAATTGTTTTAGTACTATATCTTTTGCCAATAAAGGAAAAACCCATGGCCTCTAAACCTTCAAGCTCCCTACTGGTCCTATTCCTCTAAACTGCTAAAGGAGCTGCTTCCTGTGTTTTGGCCCCTTCCTATGTTGAACAAAAATAAACGCTCTCAAATCCCCCGGGATGTGTCCCAAAACTCCCCAAAAGTGGCAGTGAAAAGCCTCCTTGAAAAAGCCAAAAAATTTGCCCCCCGGAAAATATAAAAAACTTTTGGGCCCTTATCAAATCTTCCTTTCCCTTTTCTTAAAAAATTTTAAAAAAAAGCTTTTGGGGCAGCAACTCACTCCCCTTTCCCTAAAGACAAAAAATGTATACAAATCCTTCATCTGGTTTTAGACCCCACCATACACTGAACTGCACTTGGGGAAGGGGAAAAATAAACCTTTTAAAAAGGGCTCAAAACCCGGGCTCTGCATTTTTCCTCTTGCTACTAGACCTTATTGTTTGCCTTTGACACCATCGATCCCCAACATTTTTTTTGGGAGAGACGGGAAAACCCCAAAATTGGGGCCCTACAGGGAACAATTCTGGCCTGGTTTAGATCCTACCTTGGGAAAAAGAATCTTTTTGCCCTCTGTAAAATGGCCCCGGGCCCCTCCGAAAAATCAACGAAACTTTGGGTTTGTTCCTAAAGGTTCCTTTTTAGGCCCAACTTTTTGTTTTCACTATAAATTTTTACCTTTTGGGGATGTTTTTCAAAACAAAAAAGGGTTAATTTTTCACTGCTTTTGCAGACACACAGTGAAATTTTCAATGAAGCATGGTAACCCCCCCAAAATTTGCCCCCGCTAAAGCCGGGTTTTTCAGACAAAAGGAAGTGGATTGGCTGAAAATTTTTTTCTTTTTAAATCGGAAAAAACCGAGATGCTTTTTTTCTGTTCCCAAGAAAAAAAGAGACCCTTCTGTTAAAATTTTACAATTAATCTTGAGGGTTTTGAAAAAGCCCGCCCTCAAATAAAAACTGTGAAGGGCCCTGGGCTTTAAACTCTTGCCCCCTGATCTCTCTTTTTAAACGAACATATCAAGAGGGTTTTAAAGGGAAGCTTTTTTTTCCCTCTACGGAATTTCAAAAATCAGAAATTTTCTGTCCAAAAAAGATGCAAAAAATTTTCCATGCATTTTTTTCCTTTTAGGTTTTGCTACTGCAATGCTCTTTTTTTCCCCTACCCGGGTAAAGCACTAAAAAAAACTTCAGTTGTGCAAATCGGGGGCTAGAAAACCTGACTAGAACCAAAAATTTTATCATAAATTTCTCCCTGCAGCTTCCCTACCTGGCCCTTTCCCTTTAAAAGGGAAGGGGGTATTTCAAGGTTTTACTGTTAAACCTTTTAAAACGTTTCATGGGGTTGCTCCCTACCTATCTTTTTCCCAGTTTTGGGCCTGCCGTAAAACCAAAACGTACCTACTTCCCCAAAAACCAGGCCTCCTAATTGTCCCCCAAAAAATTTTTAAACAAACAGCGGGGGGCCCGGGCCTTTTTTTCCTATAGATCTCCAAATTTTTTTGGAACAGTCCCGCCTACCCATGTGAGGACGCAGACTTGGGCTCAACCTTTAAATCTTTACTGAAGACTTATCTTTTTCATTAGGTTTTAAGGGTTTTAGTGTAGTCTTTGGGCCCCGGAGTGTGAAAGGTTTAACGGGGAAAGGGTGGAGCAACAAAAAGCCCTTTCTGTTCTGCCCGGCCGGGGTTTCCCCTCTCCACTGGGGTTCTCTGCCTCTAACCCTGTTTTCAGGGGCGAGTCCCCTGGGTTGCTGGTTCTCTTTCCCCTGCCGTCCCTGGGGGGGGGGTTTCGGGCACTTTTAGTGGGTTTATTTCTGACGTGATCTTCCTTCTGGGGTTTGGGGCCCCCCCTTGGGTTTGGGGCTGTGGGAGACCTTTTGTGGGCTATACTCCGGGCCTTGTCCCCAGGATTTTAAGTTGGTGGTTGGGGGTATCCCTCTAGTTGGGGCGGGGGGTGGGGCTTTTGGGGAGTGGGGGGGGTTAAAATCCTTCCTGTTTGCCCGTCCGGGGGTTTCTTTTGGATGGGGCCACATTTTTCCGGACCCGGCCCCCTGTCTCACCTCCCCGTATTTATGGGTTTCAAAAAAATATTTTTTTGTGTCCCGGGGGGGTGGGGTTTTTGTTATACCCGGGGTCTTCTCCTGTCTTATCATGTCCTGTGTGAATTTTAATATGCTCTCTCTAATTCTCTCGTTCTCTCTTTTTCTCTGAAAAACCTGAAACCCCAGGACCATACGTCAGGACTCCCCCGGGCCCTGATGACACCTGCTGTCCCCAGTTTCCCCCTGGGGCCCGGGGTTTCTATTCCGTTTCAAAATGTTCTGCCTGCGGCTACGAAACCCCTACCCTTTCCCGACCTGCTGTTTTCAACTCTTAATTATCGCTATGGAAAAACCCAAATGAGGGGAACCCCGAAACCCTAGGACCAATAACCCGGGACTTTCCCGGGCCCTGGGGGACCCTTCTGTCCCCAGTCCCCCCTGCCTTGCTGCTATTCCATTTTAACTGTTTTTGCTGCGGTTATGGAACCCCTACCGTCCCCCGAAACCGCTTTTTTTTAACTCTTAATGATCGGCTTAAAAGAAAAGCCAAATGAAATTTTATTCCCCGATTATTATTTTTACCCTGGGGTTTTCACTTAAAGAACATTTTTTTAACACTTTTGGGATGGTTTTCTTTATAATTCCCCACCCGGCCCCCAGCCAGGGAAAAGGAAATTTTGGGCCCCCCCTCATAGCCTGGTTCCTCTCTAGGTTTTTTTCCGGGTTTTTTTCCTTTCTAGGGGGGTTTTTCCTAGCCCACCGGGCTTCTACACCTGCAAATTCTACTGTTTTGGGGGTTTTTGGTTTGGGTTTTTTTGTCAAACACTTCGGATATTATGATGTAAGAAGGGGTATATTTAAAAAAAAATTGATTGAATTGTTGATTTTGGGGGGCATTCTCAACCCTTAAAGGCATTTACGAGGTACTCCTAGTGACCCGGGGGGTTTCTAAATTTCCAAATTTCCCCTTGTCCCCCTCCCCCGGGTCGGGTCCCGGGTTGTAACGCGCTCCTGAGGTCCAATTTTTTTGAAGAACGTGCCCCGTGCAATGACTTTCCCTCATACTACAAGGAGGGAAAGGATTGCTGTATTTTAAAAAGGGTTTTCTTTATTTAGGGCCTCGATAGTTTATGCCGGGCGTAAACCTCCCTCCTTTTTTTTTTTCACAAAAAAAAAACTCGAGGGGGCAGGGGGAAATGGAGGGGGCCCAATGTATCCCCCGTCCCCGGGGAATTTTGGTTTACATATGGGCCCCCAAAAGCCACCTCCCCCTCCTGTGACAGAGGGTACACTGACTTTCCTTTTTAATGCAAAACACCATCACAGAGAACTATCGCACAATCCCCTCGTCGATGGGGGGGTAAATTGGGGGTGCCTTCTTTTTACAGAAGGGGAAGCCAAAACGGGGATATTCTGAGGGAAGGGGCCCTTGGGGGACAGGGTTTTGGGCTCTTCACCGGGGTTCCCCTTTTCGGGAAAAACCTAAAAAACAAACCCTTTCCCCAGCACCTTTAGGTGACCAAACCCCTTTAAAAGGCCCCCCCTGTTGCCCCCGGAATACTGGGGGCATGGGTGGGTTAAAACCAAAAGGGGAAAGGGCCCCGGGACCCATGGGAACGCATGGGTCAATCAATAAGGAAGAGACTAATTCTCTCTTCATGACCCCCTGTGTCGCCATCCGAAGTGGAGCTGTGACCATCCCAACATACCTGACGCCTAATGGGGGTGACTATCTAGTGCCCGTATGGGGAAGGGCACCATCTCACGCAATATAGGAATCCCTAATCTAATGCGCACACAATCTGTCCATGAAATTTCCAGCTGCGCCGGTATCACACTACGATCGCCCTATGCTGGGAATGTGGGGAAAACTCAGGCTCCAGAGGTTGTGGAACTCGAAGTTGCTGGGGGATGGACTGGACGGACCCTGTCTCGGGACGTCCGCGGGTAGCCAACAGGTTATCCAGCCGGATCGATGAATCTTACAGCTGGTCCAGGGTAAGAGTAGTGTCCTGGCAGGCTCAGCTCCCGACGACTGGGAAGGAGCTATATCGTCCATCCGTACACTTGCATCGGTAGTGTCAATCAGTGCCCTCCTGCGTTCCTATCGGCCGCGCGGCTGGCTGCCAGTGTCCTGAAATCCCAGGGCGTATTCCTGTGGCGCTCCTCCTTCCCTGGCTGGAGGTGAACACAGATGCTCGCCCCGCCGCGCTCCTACCCCCCCCGGTGCTTCAGGCGGAAGATCGAAATCTGCCGGAAACGAATAACGGACTCAGCGTCTAGTTCCACACCACTTCCAGGTGGCCCTTTTCCAGGGCTCTGCCCGACAGACAGGATATGAGGGCGGACACGCTCTCTCGTATCCCAGGAAGCCCCGGGTGGATGGTGGCCAGGTAAGTTCCACCCTGGGAGGCGGAACCCTTACAACCCCCGCAAGCTGTCCCTGCGTATTCCCTCGGGAGCGAGAGCCGAAGACCACTGGACCCGGGTTTTAAGTGATCTTTGATGTAAGTAGACAATCGGGCGGAAAGAGGAGGTGTAGAACGCCCAACTCCGCTCCCATCGAGCACATGGTGTGGATCACTTATACAGAGCCGAACCTAAGTACGCTAGCAGCATGGTTGCAGTGCTGGTGGATGCGTTACCTCTCCAACGAACGCGCTGTGATCGGCGTGGCCTGCTGACTTCCATAACTGGTGCGTGATTCTGTCAGCCGTCTGTGTGCAGTGTTGGGGAAAACGGAATCAGGCCGCAGGACACAGAACTGAGAATAAATGGGGCTTTAATCGACTCCAAGTAAATAATAGTCAAACCCTACACGCAGGGGAGAGCAAAAACACCAGCTCGAACCGACGACGTAACAATGAGAAACGAATCACGCACACCGCCCTCAGGAGGGACAAACAGAGTGTAATATAGGGAAACTAATAAGCCTAATGAGTAACAGGTGTGAACAATATACAGTATCGAAACTAGTGAGAGACAGAAACAATCGATCGGTGGCCAGCTAGTACTCTGTTACTAACTGTCTCTCCTCGGTGACGGCCGACCGCCGAAGCCTGCCCGCGAACGAGGAGGAGGGGCAGCCTGCGCCCGTATTCCGTGACATCAACATGGGCCAGCATCTCTGTGGAGACACATTTGAACACACCTGTAGAGTCTCATGCCCTGACGAATTGAGGCTGTTCTGAGGTCAAAGGGGGGTGCAACTCAATATTTAGGAAGGTGTTCCTAATGTTTTGTAAACTCAGTGTATACAAACACTAGATTTCTGATGGCTAATGTATTGGCCAAGGAGAGGCTTTTGAAGCCACCGTCCGCCATATTGATACTCCTCAGAAGGACGGTGTCCTCACTAAGAAAGAATGGGATTCTACCGTATTTCAATTTAATGTCTCAAAGATAATTAATAAATCCAGCATTTGGTTGTGATTTTGATTTCCATTATGCATGTCTTATGAATGTGTTTAGAAGTCCCTTAGGTAGAAAACCCTTCATAATAACAGTGTTTCTGTTCTCCACAGTATAACAATGTTCTACCCACAATGAAAACACCCTCCATACCTACTTGTAATCTGCCTATATGTATAGCCATGTAAATACATAGTATTTATAGCCTTAAATAGTACTTCCCCAATCAATAGCTTACATAGCTGTGTCATACTTGAACAAATTAAAAAACAGTGTGATTGAGGAAGGGAGTAATGGTGAGCTAACCTGTGGTAACTGACAGGTGCAAGTATGTTATGTTGATCTCTTCCTGTAGTCCTCCACAGCACACCAGTAAGACCCAGAGACCTCTGGCTGCAGATCAGTCATGGTAACAGGATCAGATTCCTGTCGGGTGAACATCATCAGAGATTGACAACCGTCCCAGATATGGCTTTGGTTGGTCTGTGGCGTAATAGAGGCAAGAACAAGATTCCAGTAATCTCCTTGACACCAGTATGTTGAACATATTCTATGTATCTCAGATTATATCGACATTGGGAGGTGATGGAGTTTTCCCGTCTTCACATAACCCCTTACTCCACTGTGGACACAACGTAACTCCCCTGCCTGGGTAACTGCAGACACAGCATAGAGAACACATTTAGACTCAGTCCTTTTCAGTTCAACTGATAAGGCGTGGTCCTACAACTTACCCCATCTCAGGTGGAACCAGGACCACATTCGGAAGTGATTAGTGTGTACAAAATGGCTGGTATGGCAGGGAATGAGTGTGGGCTGAATATGTAGGCTAGCTAATATTTTGTCTGACTTCAAGCAGCAGGCGTACACTGCACCATGATACTTTTTTCACTTGCATCAAAAACATTTTATCCTCTCCCTGAGAGTCTGGAGAGAGAGGGTAGGAGGAGGGAGGGATGAAGAGCCATGTGTTGTTTGTGTTTCTGTGTTTCAGTACCTGTACACAAATGTTATGTGCCCAAGGACGCGAAGCAACCAAGCCAAGGACCTCCATTACACATCACTGTTCTTGTACCGCCTCATTCGGCTTCTTGTTAAAGTGACCCAACATACCCTGATTGGCTGGCTACAATACATTCTGGTGAATCAGTCATTACAATTGATAATGAATTTTAATTTATTCAAATTTTTAAAATGCTTTCAATTCCTTAATTTTGTACCTTACTTATGTACTTGTATTTGTTCCCAATAAAGTTAGACCAATATCTCCACAGACCATAACCAAAATCAGCGTCACAGTAAACCATGATTAGACTTGCCGAGTCTTTGTGATTGTTACAGGTGTTTTGCCAAAATCCAGATATAACCTCTCTGTCTTTAAAAAGAATTAGACATAGAAAGGAATAGAAATAGAAACAATAAACGTTTTTCCAGGAAATAAACCCTGTTCTTAGACACAGCTCCAAACCACATTGTCCTGTAAGGTAGCGAAATCAGCAGTATGCTCAGGAAGCTGCTGTACCACAAGACTACAGGTTTTCCTCAGGTTAACTCAATTTCATTACATGTTGATAAAATACTGCTTAGCTAAACTGTAGGGTGAGGGGGTATGGCAGTGGCTGCTATGGTGGTCGCCATTGGTTTATTTGACAACAAGGTTGTTGGAGTTCCAGACTCAGTGAGGAATAGTTTGCAGTGCGGGACCAAAAACAGGAACCCACACCAAAAATGTATAAATTTGAAAAACCGAGACTAGACTTCAACTTGGTTTCTCAGTCAGTGCCTCATATGTCTTTGGGTTCTAAACGCTACATGCTTCCTGCATCAAAGGTTCATTGCCGCGTTCTCGTGCTGTCCGGATTTCTTTGAAATTCCTAGTCCTGACGTGTGAATTTTCATCATGAAAAAAAACCGTCAAGTCGATTACAAGGATTTGACGAAAATGTTTCCGCCTGAGTTGTTGAGTTGTGAATTTTCACCACTGCCTTTTTAACCTTTTCAACCAAGGATGACAACAACATAACATTTCTGACCAGTACGCCTCATCAATATTTATAAATTTCTATTTTGACCATATGTCATGTTAATTAAGCTATCTAAACGCTTATTAGTTGAAGGGGTTCCAACAATCACTAAAAGCACATTGTATTCCGACCAACAACTAGGACATAGACATTCTGATGAGAACCCTGGGGGCAGATCCCGATGGTCGCCATACCCTCTGCCCGAGACGACAATGGAGTTCTGGGGTCCGATGGCGGATCCTCCTGTCCGTCCATGACCTGGAGGTAGGTCTGAGAATGAGCATACAGCGGGCTCACTCTTCAAGGTATGGCGACCAGTTGGCGGATGGACATCTGGGCCGAGGGTATGCTGACGCTGTCCTCTTGCTCAGGGAAGAGCAGGTCTGATATCCCATCTAACACCAAAAGGGCGAGAGACCAGTGACTGCAGCAGGGAAGGTGTTGCGGAGCATACATGGGGGAAAAAAGTAATTAGTCAGCCACAAAATTGTGCAAGTTCTCCCACTTATAAAAAAGATGAAAGCCTGTAATTTTCATCATAAGCTACACAGCAACTATGACAGACAAAGTAAGATTTTGTGTTGGGATACAGAAATCACATTGTAGGATTTGTAATGAAGTTTATTTTGCAAAGTATGGTGGATAATAAGTATTTGGTCACCTACAAACAAGCAAGATTTTCTGGCTCTCACAGACCTGTACTTCTCTGTCTCCACTCTCGTTACCCTGTATTTAATGGCACCTGTTTCAACTGTTTACCTAATATCAAACATACACCTTCCCACGACGACCTCAAACCGTCACACTCCAAACTCCACTATGGCCAAGGGGGGGACCAAAGACTGTGCAAAGGCAAGACAACAGAACAAATTGTAGACCTGCACCAGCTGGGAAGACGGAATCTGCAATAGTAAGCATGCTTGGTTTGAGAAATCACTGTGGGAGCATTATTAGATAAATGGAGACATACAAGACACACTGAGAGACTCTCCTCGATCTGGGCCTCTAACCGTGTCGTGAAATTTATTTGACTAAGAGACAATCAACTCAAAATGCTCTCTCAAGACACGGGATCTTGTGAATTCAAGAATTTATACTTTATTGCATAACAAAAGCCTGAGCTTGCGCCGGAACAACTAACTGCTCGTCCTGAACCGGTGAAGTGGCTTCGCTCTTCGCTTTTTTATACAGACACATGTATAGCCACACTGATACAGATGCTGAGTTCCCAGCCCAATAGTTAATTGAATAAGCTTATTTCAGTATCACATGTTGGCATACATTCGCTTCTCTAAGTGGTGGGCCACTGTATCTATTTAGTGAGCATGACTCAAAAGATTATGCACATACTGTAGCGTTAAAGAACATCACACTCTGTATTGAACTATATTCACTATCTAGGCATTCATCTGGAGTACATAGTATCATTCATGTTCATTCTGTTTCACCATTAATCAACTTTCATACACACATATACATAAACATATCCATATCATACTAAACATGATTTAAACATGTCATCCAGAACCCATTCTACCACATACAATTAACTTTATATCATTTTATCATTCCTCCCCGGCCCTGAGATTATTTGCATGATGGCCATGTGTCAGGTCATTAGGTCTAAGCATAAGAAATGATAGACACTAGTTCCCTGTGTTACTTTATTTTTGTCATCTCACACAGCCATCACGATCATTTACATTCCCAACTCACTGCCGGGAGTTTTTTATGAAAAACACATACAAATGTCTCTGCTCTGTATTCACCCTGCCTCAACTGGTTCTTCAATCCATAACATTTTAAAGGCTATAGGTTTTTTAATTTTACAACTATCCATAGCTTATTACTAATAGTATTATTTTTACCTTTGACCTTCTCCGCACTTTGCATTAATGATACAATAAATAATATCCATAAACACGCAAGATCTCACCCCGTGGGTCAAAATGATCACAAGAAAAGAGAGCAAAAATCCCAGAACCCACCCGGGGTACGGGGGGACCTAGTGAACTGACTGCAAACTGTACTCAAAGTAACAATGCCTACCATCAGTAACACCACTACTGCCGCCAGGGACGTCAATCCTGGCAGTGCCAGACGTGTCCCCCCTGTCTTAAGCAAGAACATTTCCCAGGCCCGTCCTGAAGTGCTAGAGTGTCATTATGGATGATTCCAGAAGAGGATTGGGAGAATGTCATATGTTCAGGTGAAAACCAAAATATAACTTTTTGGTAAAAACTCTCAATTCGTCGTGTTTTGAGTAACACAGAAATGCTGAGTTGATCCAAAGGAACACCATTACCTACTGTGAACATGGGGTGGGAAACATCATGCTTTGGTGGCTGTTTTTTTCTGCAAAGGGATCTCAAGGGTAGGCGGCGGGGGGCGGGTGTAATGCTTCTGTGTAAAGGAAAGCTAAATGGAATGGGGGCCATGTGATGCGGGGTGAAAGGATGTTGATGTGAATGTTAGAGGCAGAAGTTGATGAAGATCCAACAGCGCTTCCATCAGCATAAGGCTCATTGACAAGATGAGACTTGGCTATGGGTCGCTAGTTGGAGTCAGCATGAGCACTGGATACCCGCACACCGGCCCGGTGGCATAGAAGGAGTGGGCTTCGTAGAGCATTTCAAGGTCCTGGAGTGGCCCTAGGCCAGGTCCGCCGATCTCACCCCATGGAAAATTTTTGGAGGGAGTTGAGTCCATGGTTGCCCCTCGACAGCCTCCAAAAACATCACTTAGGAGGGGGGAGATCTGCAATGGAGGCGATGGGCCACAAAAAAAAGATACACAGCAACAGTGCGTGTAAAAACGTGTGTTAAGACTTACAGAAATGGTTGTGGACCTGTGTGTCATTGCAACAAACGGGTATATAACAAAGGTATTGGCGAAACTTTTGTATATACACAACAATATCATTGTCCCCATAATTTGACAATAAATCATAAAAAATCCTACAATGGTGGAATATTTCTGGATTTTATTTTTTGTCGTCATTTGTATGTCATAGTTGAAACCGTGTACCTATGATGAAAATTTAAAGAGTAAAGGCCTCTCTCATCTTTTTGAGTGGGAGAACCTTGCACATTGGTGGCGACTAAATACTTTTCCCCTACCACTGTATTCCACAGCCCCACACGAGTTGCTGGCTCCAGGAGGGGGTTGGCGGGAGACGAGGCAACGAAGAGTCTTCTCCAGTCCTGATTTTGGCTTCTTCCCATCCGACTGGCCGTTAGATTTGGGAGTTTAAAACAGAGGACAGGCAGGCTGTGGCCGATGCCACCAATGAGGGTGCAGAACGCCTTCCAGAACCAGAAAAGGAAACCAGAGGACCCGCGATCGGAGACCACTGGAAGTCCATGACCCGGAAAACGTGCTGCACCATCGAGCCGGGCCATTCTTGGGCTGAGGGTGAACTTGGGAAGTGGGCATGAAGTGGGGCGGCTTTGGAACACACTATTCACCAACGTGAAGGATTAAAGTGGTTTTGCCATCTGAACATAGAGGGAAACCTTGCGCATTCCAGGATAGATGGGACCAAAAGGTGCGGTTGAGAACGGGAAGAGGTTGAAGGGAGGCCACCGGAGAGCTTGCCTTACAGCAATTTTATTCTGACATAACACAGTGCAGCGGTGATGAACATGTGGAGACTTCAATAACCAAGGTGGCCCACGAAAAAGGTAGTCTACAAAGGTCAGAGGGTCCCGAACGGGAGCCAAGATGCTGGCCATCTGGAGGAAATGAGCCCATTCGGGAATGGGAACAGACAGAGTCCCGGCGTCAACCATCGGGTAACCGGGCCCCCTCCCCGGGGTCCGCTGGGAACACTGTCGCCTCACGGACCTGAGTTCTCTATACCCCAGACGAAATGCAAGCCATGCCATCAGAAACACAAGATTTAGGGTAAAATGGCTGGTCATCATGATCCGTTGGTGTAGCAGAGGGCTATAAAAGGCGTGAAAGCTCATCCGGCTTCACATTCTTGGATCCCCGTGGGCTGAAGGTAGATGGTGAAGTTGAACCGAGGAATAGCAGGACTGTCGAGATGCCTGGAGGTGATGGCTCTTATTAGGCTGTGTGGAGATATTCCAGGTTCTTGTGCATTCCATCCAGCACTATGAAGGGTGTTTCCTCCTCTCTAACCCGTGCCTCCACTCCTCTAATGCCATCTTAAACCGTGAAGATTTCTCTGTTTACCAACCTCCGCGTCGTAAAAATTCCTTTCAGTGGTGTTGAGACGATGGAGAAGGAAATGTGCAGGGATGCAACATTTGTCTTGGGCCGAACGCTGGGACAGGACAGACCCCAATCTGATGTCCAAGGCGTCGACCTCCAACACGAACTGCCGGGACTGATCCGGATGGATTAGGATGGGGGCAGTTGTGAATCGGTGCTTGAGGTCCAGAACGCCTGGTCTGCAGCTGGAGACCACGTGAACGAGGACCTTGGGAGAGGTGAGTGCTGAAAAACATGGAGGACATGTTCTTGAGCCAGCTGAAAAAACGAGAATGTCATTGAGGTACACGAACACGAACTGGTTCACACATGTCACAGAAAACAATTGTTAACCAGGGCCTGGAACAACTGCAGGAGCGTGTGGTCAGATCCCGAATGGCATAACAAGGTATTCGTAGTGCCTGCTAGCCGTGTTTAAGGATGGTCTTCCACTCGTCCCCTTCCCGTATCCTTACCAGATGGTAGGCGTTCAGGAGGTTCCAAACTTGGAGAAGATGGTACGCCCCTGGAGAGACTCAAAAGCCGAGGCGATGAGGTGAAGTGGGTAACGTTTTTTAAACCCTGATGTCATTCAGGCCACGGTAGTCGATATGCAGGCGCAAGGTTTTGTACTTCTTCTCCACCAAAGAAGAACCCTGTGCCGCGGGGGAGGCAGAATGACGGATACACCCTGCGAGCCAGGGAGTCCCCAGTGTACACATACCTCCTGATGAGCCGGGTCTTTTTACAGGACAGGTAGAAATATAATGACAGCCCTATGGTTCAGTCTGTGTAACCATTCGGCAGGAGAAATCTACTCCCAATTTGCATAGGGAGGGGGCAACCCTCTGTGTTTTCTGGGGAAAACTCGGGTGACATCGGTTTCACTGGGAAAAAGGTTAGCTTTGGGGTTTTCCCGTGTTTCCCTTGGAGGCGGGGTGGAAATTTTGGGGGACGTCAGGGCAACCGGAAACAGAAGATGAGGGAGTATGGAGGAAAACCTGGCAGGTTGCAAAATCTCCAGCATAGCGCTCCGGAGAAGCATGGTTTCGGGAAAAACTGTGGTAGGCTAGGAAAAATTTGCTTGGCGGGGTTTGAGAGTCTGGGGGATAAAGTAGTGGCTGCTCCCTATAAAAATCTGCTGATTTCTCCCGGCAATGTATGGAAAGCACACCCGTGGCTTCACAAGGTCGGGAATCCTTCCAAAAGGTTTTGTGAATAACTCCTCTGTTTCAATGGTGGCTCATGGAGGAACGGGTCCGACCTTGTCGTCTGCTGGGTCAGCAGTTTTTACTTCAGGATCAGGGTAAGACCCCTATCAAACAGTTCAAAACATAGATATTATTACAAAAAATGGGCAGGGCCCACAGGGCCAAGGGAGGGAGAGGTTTAGTAATCCGGGCAGAGCAATAAGGTAGAGAAAGGCAGGCAGGGTCAGGGTCAGGGAGGCAGAAGTTTTTTAAACCCGGTCAAGGGGCGATAGGTCCAGGACACAGGCATGCTCGGGGTCCGGACAGGTAAAAAAGCCAGAACCCCGGGGAGAATAGAAAACAGGGACTAGAGGGAAATAGAAGTACGGGGAAAAAACAGTGTAGGCTTGACGTAACAAGACCCTGGCAACCAGACAAAAAAAAACACAGTAGAAATGCCAGGGGGTATGGGGAAAATGGGGGTCACCCGGAGGGGGATGGGACAAGACAAAACAGGTGAAAAAAATTTTAGGGTGTTTTTGGAAAATAACCACTTACTTTTTTACAAAAAGGTCTTAAACAGAGTTTTTGTTCATCAAAAATGATTTTTAAAATTTTCAAAAAAGCCGATACCCTTGCAGAGGGCAAAAACCTTAAGGTCTCCCCCCTTATCAAGGGTTGACGCCTTGATAAGTTCCTTTTCCGGGATGGCCCCCCCTCACAGTTTTGGGGGATTTAAAAACCCCCTATGTCCACATTTGACTCATTTCTCTTTTCCTCCTTTTTCCCTTCTCTCCTCTTTTCTCACCCTTCACCTCCCCCCTTTCTCCCCAAAAACCTTTACCTCCTTTTTAAAATTTTGTCTTCTAAAACCCTCCCCCCCCTCCTTCTCCCCCTCTTTTTTTCCTTTTTTCCTTCCTCCCCAAATCCTCATTTTTCCGATGTTTTTAACCCCCGAAATCCTTTTTCCCCAATCCTCTTTTTTTTTCCACCTATTCTTTCCCCTGTCTCCCTTTTTTTTCCCATTTTTCCCGTTCTCCCCCCTAAACCCTCCCCTTCCTCCCTTTCTTCCTTTGACTCTCTTTCCCCTTCCTCCCCC
>JAGTTL010001133.1:0-16819 GCA_036851935.1 Coregonus suidteri
ACGGTCAGCCCACCCTTACTTTTTTTGTATTGTAACTCTCCTTCCCCTCCTCTTTCACTAGAGCTTCTTTCTCCGTCCAGCAGAACCTCCTCTTCTTTACAGGAGGAGAGTAGCTTAGTGAGCTCATGGTCGGGGATGTTAGCTAGCTAGGCTAGTGCAAACTTAACCAGCCAGCTAGCTGACCAGTGGCGGCTCCTAAAAAAATTTCTCAGAGGGCAATTTTCTGATGATTTAGTGACCTCACCACGTGCACGAGTCCGTGCACAGCCATTCCTAGATATATTTACCTCTGAATGAAACTGGCCTTTTATTATACCATATCCACCCTGTCCAAAGTCTCTACTTGGTCGCAGTTCTCCAGTAAAACTTGTGATTAGCAACCAATACACAACGGTAACAACAATTGGGGAAACTCACGGCAGATAGTAACCACTTAACAAAGGAAGCGATTCCCAAACCTTCCATAACAAAGCCAATCACCTACAGAAGAGAGATGAACTTGGAGAAGAGTCCCCTAAGTACAGCTTGTCACTGGGCCTCCTGTTCACAAACACAAACAGACCCCACACAGCCCCAGGACAACACAAGCAACAAACAACAACAACAACAACAAATTAGACCCAACCCAAATCATGAGAAAACAAAAAAGAGAATTACTTGACACATTGGAAAGAACAAACAAAAAAAACAGAGCAACTAGAATGCTATTTGGCCCTAAACAGAGAGTACACAGTGGCAGAATACCTGACCACTGTGACTGACCCAACTTAAGGAAAGCTTGACTATGTACAGACTCAGTGACCATAGCCTTGCTATTGAGAAAGGCCGCCGTGTAGGACAGACCTGGCTCTCAAGAGAAGACAGGCTATGTGGCACACTGCCCACAAAATGAGGGGAAACTGAGCTGCACTTCCTAACCTCCTGCCAAATGTGTTCGTGACCCATATCTAGAGACACATATTTCCCTTCAGATTACAGCGATCCACAAAGAATTCGAAAACAACCAATTTTGATTATAAAAAAACTCCTTATCTACTGGTGTGAAAAACCCCACCACAGTGTGCCATCACAGCTGCAAGATTTGTGACCTGTTGCCCCCCACAAGAACCAAGGGCAACCAGTGATTGAACAAACACCATTGTAAAATACAACCCATATTTACGTTTATTTATTTTCCCCATTTGTACTTTGAACTGATTTGGCACATTGTAAACAACACTGTATATATCAATAATATGACATTTGAAAAGTGGTCTATATTCTTTTGAAAACTTCTGAGTGTAATGTTTACTGTTATATTTATTGTTTATTTCACTTTTGTTTACTATCTACTTCCCTTGCTTTTGGCAACAAATTAACACACGTTCCCATGCCAATAAAGCCCTTAAATTGAATTGAATTGATAGTAAGGTCGCAATGACACAGAAAGCAGTTCAATGTCGGGGTACAGAGTCGACTCTCTTACCAGGATCGCGGTCCGCTCCTGACCAGTGTGAAGGTGGCCGGCTCACTTCTCTATCCTGTGGGGGGACTCTGTCCATCCAGCCAAGTCTCGCCAGCTGTATTGGGAATTCAGCTGCCCAGCTGCGTTTCTATTATTTAGGTCCGTTCGTAGCGGGTATTGTACACGACAAACACGATCAGTCCAAAACCAACCACTGGAAATCCCATGGTTGGCATAAAAGAATGTTTGTAAACTAAGTCTACAAAATAAAAACATAAAAATACGCCCGCACTCAGGTCGCAATAAAACGAGACGATGCTAGCCGCCATTGTGCTGAGGTAACGTTGCACCGTTACGTCACGTATGACGAAAGCGCGTAATTGCAGAGCCCACAGACACCCATAGAGAATGTATTGAAAGCTTTTAATGTGTGAAAAAAATAGATTTTTACTGACAGGGCTATGAGAGACTTGTGGGCGTTTTTCAACATTGACTGAAATCGCCCCCAAAAAACGGCGGGGACTGTGATTTTAAGCAAGGCTTTAGCCTGATTTGACATTTAGGAGTTGGCTAGGCAGATCATAAGGTGAAACACTGGATAACTGCTGTTGCCGTGATATACTTGATTAGGAAAAAAAAATCCCTTCCTTTTCCCGTTTTGCAGTGCCGTCGCCCATAAATCGCCCATTTAACAAGCCGTCCTGTAGCTGACCAATAACACAACACCGTAAATATGAAATTAAATGGGATAACTAACTAGACGACAGAAGTGGGTTTAAAACCACAGTGGTAATATACACGAAAGCGTCTAAAGAGCTTTATTGGTTGGGCTATTTTGTTTTAGCAAGCTACCGAGGTGTCTGACTAACTGTTGCTGCTGTTGAAAGAACGCCCGTCCACTAATTATACGTCACACTAGCACATAGCCTTAAAGTCCCACATCGCCATCTGCTGACTGGAGTGGGTAACGAAGTTGAAAAAAAATGTAGATTTTTTTTTCCGAAAAAAAATTTAAAAGGGGTAGGAAAGCAGGGATTTTTTTACTCCCCCAATGTAACCCACAGGGGCTTTTTAAAAGGGACTTATTAAGGGTTTTTTGTAGCCCAATCTTTTTAAACCTTTTAAGTACAACATTATTTTTTTTTTGGGGGTAATTAAAAATTTTTATTAACTTTTTTTCCAATATTTTCAAAACCCCCCAAAAAGCACTATTTTTCAAAATAATATTGTCTGGGACTGTGCTACAGTGTGAGGCTACCCCTCAACCCAAAAGGGTTTAAATTACTCAACCCTAAAAAAAATACTTTTTACTTTTTAAAATTGCTTTCCACTTTGTTTTTTTAAAAACGATTTAAGCTAAAAGCTCTGGTTTTGGATCCTTTATAGAGAGCCCCGGTGGGGATGAGAAATAGACAAATCTCGAAAAAATTTTCCCCCCTTTGGTTTTAAAATTCCCATAGTTTACTAAAGTTTTGGCCCCCTCTGATGAGAGTTTTATTTTTTTGGGGTTTTTAAAAAAAGCCTTCGATACTTTTAGTAATTTTAGCAGACCTTCTTTACCAAAGGCGACTTCAGTTAGTGAGGGCATACATTTTCATACTGCCCCCCCCCGGAAAAACAACAACCCCACAACCCTGGCGTTCCCAAGCCCATCCCTCTACCAATTGAGCTACAGGGCCCACGGGTTTTGAATTAATTTTTATCAAAAAGGGTGCCCAAGTTCACCTCTTCCCTATTAGCCCACACAGTTTTTTACTTCTCATTTTTAAGAGAAGTTTTTTAAAAGGGTTTTCTACTGCGGAAGATCATTATTAGCCCCTTAGCGGATACCCCACCCCCCTTTCCATTGATCATCCTTGAGATTTTTCAACAACTTAAATTGGGGCCCCCACCGGGGGAAAATTCCCCAAATGTTTTGGACTTTGATTTGGAAAGGCCCCACACACAATTCTATAAAACCCCAAATTTGGAAAAGTGCAAGTCAGAGAAAAGACCAAAACCTTGAGGTCGAAGAATTGTCTGTAGGGGCTCCGAGACAGGATTGTGTGAGGCCCAGGCCCGGGGGAAGGGTCCCAAAACCCCATTTTGCAGCTTTGGGCCCCCAAGAACACAGTGGCCTCCACATTTTTAAAATGAATACGTTTGGAAACCCCCAAATACTTTCCTAGAGCGGGGCCCCCCGGCCCAAAACTGAGAAAATGGGGGGGGAAAAGGGTTCCTTGGTCAGGGGGGTGACCAAGAACCCGAGGTACTTGACAAGCTCCAGAGTTCCCCCCTTGGGAGGGAAAACCCTTCCAGAACGACAACCCCTTCTGTAGCACTCCCCAATCGGGCCCTATGGTAAAAGTGGCCAGGGGGAAATCCACCCCTCAGTAAAAGGAAACATTGCACCCCGCTTGGATTTTTCCCCAAAAGGCACCTAAAGGTTTTCTCAGACCATGAAAAAAAAAAAGATTCTATGGTCTGTAAAACCCAAGTTTGGAACTCTTTGGCCTGAATGCCAGCGTCACGTCCGGGGGAAACCTGGCACCATCCCTACGGTGAGCATGGGGGGTGGCAACATCATGCTGTGGAGATTTTTTACAGCGGCGGGAAACGGAAGACTAGTCAGCACGAAGGAAAATGACGGAGAAAAGTCCCCAGAGGACCTTGATAAAAATTCTGTTTCCCGGAGTGCTCAGGACCTCAGCTGGGCAAAGGGTTCCCCTTAAAACGGAAAACGACCCAAACCCCCACATCAGACAATGCCTGAATGTCCTTAGTGGCCCATCAGACCCCGGGACTTTGAAATTCGATCAAACCCATCTCTGGAGAGACCTGAAAATAGCTGTGCATTTTAAAAAAAAAAAGGGGGGGGCCCTCCCCATCCAACCCTGGACCGGGGCTTGAGAGGATCTGCAGAGAAAAAAGGGGAGAAAATCCCCAAAATTTACAATGTCCCCAACTTGAAGCTAAATCCCCAAGAAGACTCGAGGTTGTAATAAAGGCCAAAAGGGGTGTTTAAAAAAAAGAAAGGGAGTAAAGGGTCTGAATATTTATGAAATTTTTTTTTGGGTTTTGTGTGTAGTTTGATGAGGGGAAAAAAAAAATTTTTAATCCTTTTTAAAATTAAGGCGTAACGAACAAAAAGAGCCTGAAATTTTAAATGTTTCATACGCATAACATTTTTGTTTATATTGTCCAGTGAGCATTTCCCCTTTGCCAAGATAATCCACCATTTGACAGGTGTGGAAAACAAACCCAAATTAAAACATTTGTTCTTTACCGGGTCACCTTTGGGGGGAAACAAAAAAAGGGCCCCAAACTTTAAAATGTGCAGTTTGCACAAACAAAATGCCACAGATTTCTAAAGGGTTTTGAAGGAGCGTGAAAATTGGCATCTGACGAATGAATGTCCCCCCAAAAGCGGGATACGAAGAACCATCTTAAATTTTAATGGTGAACCCCCCAATCTCCGGGCATGTCCCTCGAACCCCCCCAATCTCCCTGCATGTCCCTCTGAACCCCCCAAAATCTCCCCCCATTTTTTTCTAACCCCCCAACTCCCCCCCCCGGGTTTCCTCTAAATTTCCCCCAATCTCCTGCTGTCCCTCAAACCCCCCCAAAACCTCCCGAATGTCCCTCTGAACCCCCCAAACTCCCGAATTTTCCCTATAAAATCCCCAATCTCCTCCCTTTTCCCTCAAACTCCCCAATCTCTGCATGCCCCTTCAAACTCCCCAATTCCTGCATGTCCCTCTGAACTCCCCAATTCCTCCCGCCCCTTTGATCCCCCCAATCTTGCAGTCCCTCTGAACCCCACCCAATCTCCTCATGTCCCTCTGATCTCCCCAAATTTTATGTTTTCCCCCCCTTGTTTCTCCCTCACTATTCCCTCCTTTTATCCAGTAACTTGTTTTTGGGTTTAAACACACCTTTCACTTAAAGCAAAAAATTTAAGGGCTAGCTGTAAAGGTGTCTGTCGGATAAAACTTTTTTTTAAAAACAAAAACCAGAAATTGTAAAAGGGGCAGCAAATTTAAAAAAACGCCAAAGTGGATTCAGTTGCATGGCAAGGTATTTTTCCATGGTGTTTTTTAGTTTTTCCTTTAAATTTAAAAACCCGCCATAGAAAACGTAGTTTGGCCCGGGGTTAAGGAAGCAACAGATCGGGAGATGAAAATACAAGGGTTTTTTCAAGTTGTTTTGATTGGGCCCGAGGCGGCCAGAAAAAAAAATGGTAGAACCCCCCCCCCCCCCCCCCAACGCTGAAATAGGAAAGGATAAAACCCGGGGAGGGGGGGTTGGCCTAAAAAAAGTAAGGGTCACAGCAAACTAACCCCTTTTTTTTAAACAACATTTTTAAGGACAAGCATATTAATAAAAAAATAATAATATCCCCATTTAGCAGAGGGTTTTTACCCAAAAGCATTTTACAGCCCATGCGGGCATACTTTTTTTCTATGGGTGGTCCGGGGATAAAACCCAGGGCTTCCCAAATTGAGCACAGAAGGCCCCCATTAAGGTTAGAATATTGCATATTCCCAATATGGCTGCAAAAACTTTTTTCCCCCACGTACAAAAGGGCCCTCCTCCCTCGGTACCACCCAGCCCAAAACCGCCCCCGCCCAGCTGTGAAAAACCCCGGTTTAGTTGAACTCTGTTAAAAACCCCTGGCTCTGTTCCGGGCTTCCCCTTAAGGAGAGAGGAAAAAGGGAATTTGGGTTTTCAGTCACTGAAAAGGCGGGGACCCCCCCGTGGATTAGAGGGGAGCGGGGGAATTAGCCCCAAAGGGAACAGGTCAAAAGAAAAGAGAAATCGGAATTTTTACAGGGGGGTGGTGGGTGTGTGTGTATGTGGGGTTGTGTGTGTGTGTGTATGTACAGTTAAAGGGCGGAAGTTTACATACACTTGGGGGAGTCATTAAAAATTGTTTTTAAAAACCACCCACAAATTTTTGTTAAAAAACTATATTTTTTGGAAAAGTGGGTTAGGCACCCTATTTTTTGTGCATCCCAAAAAGAAATTTTTTTCCAAACAATTTTTTACAGACAAAAATTTTTTTGATTTTAAAATTAACTGTATCAAAATTTTCCAGTGGGTCAGAAGTTTACAATACTAATTTGACGGGGTTTTAAAAAAGCTTGGAAAAAATTCCCAGAAAATTCGTCATGGCTTTAAAAGGGCTTTGATAGGCTATTTAATATTTTGATTAAATTTGGAGGTTTACCTGGATGTATTTAAAGGGGCCCTCCCTTTAAAACCAAAGGCCCCTTTTTGTTGACACCCGGGGAAACCCCCCCCCCAAAAAGAAATCACCAAGACCCCAAAAAAAAAATTTGTAGACCCCACAATTTGGGTTCATTTTGGGGAGCTTTTTCCAAAACCCTTTTTAAAGGGGTAACTTTATCTGAAAAACAATAGTACACAAGTAAAAACCCATGGGACCACGCCCCCGCCCATACCACCCCAAAAGGGAAAACGCTTTCTGTCTCCTAGGTTTAAACATATTTTGGGTTTTTTTTTTTTTGTGCAAAAATGCAAATAAATCCCAGAACAACGAAAAAGGCCCTTGTGAAATGCTGGGGGAAAAAACCGGTTTACAAAAGTATCTATATCCACAGAAAAATAGTCCAAAATCAAACCCCCCTTTAAAAGGCCGTCAAAAGGGGAAAACCCCTGCTCCAAACCCCCCATAAAAAAGCCCCCAAATAGGGTTTTCCCCAACGCACATAGGGACAAAGACGATTTTTTTTTGAGAAATTTCCCGGGTCTGATAAAACAAAAAAAGAACTGTTTGGCCATAAAAACCACTTTTTTTGGGGGAAAAAAGGGGGTTTGGGCAAGCCAAAGGGAACCACCATCCCAACCGTAAACACGGGGGTGGGGGCATCATGTTGTGGGGGTGTTTTGCTGCAGGGGGGGAGGGTCCCTTTCAAAAAATAGAGGCATCATGGGGAAAGGGAAAAATTTGTGGATGAAATTTAAAGCAACATCTCATGACATCAGCCCCAGGAATTTAAAGTTTGGGGTCGCAAAGGGGTTTTCCCAAAATGGACAATGACCCCAAGCATATTTTCGAAATTTTGTGGCAAAAGGCTTAAGGACAAAAAAATAAATGTTTTGGGGGGGCCACCCAAAGCCCTGACCTAAATCCTATAGAAAATTTTGTGGGAGAACAAAAAAAAAGGTTTTGGGGCGAGCAAAGAGGCCTAAAAAACCTTTCTTTAACCCCAGCTCTGTCAGGGGAAGGGGCCCAAAAATTTTAAAAATTATTGGGGGAAGTTTGTGGAAGGTCCCCGAAACATTTGACCCAATTTAAAAAATTTAAAGTCAATGCAAACAAATACAAATTTGAGTGTAGACCCTTTTCTGACCCACGGGGAAATGTGATAAAAAAAATTTTAAAGGGCTGAAAAAAATCATTCTTTTCTACAAATTTTTTGGGACTTTTTCACTTTCCTTAAAAAAAAAAAGTGGTGATCCAACTGCCCAAAGGGACGGGGTTTTTTTAAACTAGGATTAAATGTCAGGAATTTAAACTGATTTTTAAAATCGGGCCCTAAGGGTATGTAAAATTTCCGATTTCAATGTTTACCAGGCAGGGCAGAAAACTACCCCGTGAGGGGAAACCCAAATTAATTTTGGGCCTAGCAAAGAGAGAAACCCAAATGTTTAACTCGGGCCCCGTGTTCGCCCTTTTGTGTTTAAACATTTACTTTTTCGTCATTTGGGCAGAGCTTTTATCCAGAGCGACTTACAAATTTGCTTTCCCCTTATGTTTAACCCCCAGGGGGAAAACCATTTTCCCAATTAAAAAATTTTTAAAAAAATAACATCTTTTTTTTTTAGCTCCAGGGTTCGTCATTTGTAAAAAAAACTATTTATCTGTATTGGAAATCCCGAAAAGATGTAAATACTGTATGGTCCACTGAATAATTTTTCCCCCTCTTATCCCCCCTCTGGGCCTTTTTTGGTCCCCCTCTTTTCAAATTTGGGTACGTGACAATATTATACAGGGGTTGTAGTGACAACATAAGAAAAAACCATGTTTTCAATATAGGGTTTTTTCTTTTAAATAAAATTAAAGGTTTTTACTAAAAAAAAATATAAATGTCAGTATCCAAACACATGAAAAAAAAACAACAATAAGCAGCTCTGTTTTTAACCATAATATCTATTTAAGACAGTTTTCTTGCAATTGTAAAGCAATCTGGGAAATATGGATTATTTTTAAATTTTTTCTATAATATAATTTTTTTATGTTTACAAAAACTAGTAATGCTTGCTCTCCATTTCGGGCACTTCCCCAACAACAGACTTCCCGAATCTAAGCGAACCTGTTTTCTTTCCCCCAACAAAACCGGGCTTTGAATCTAAGCAAAAACCTGTTTTATTTCCCCCCCAACCCCCTTCTGAATCTAGCGAACCTGTTTCACTTCCCTAACAAAAAACTTTTGAATCTAAGCAGGGAAACCGTTTACCTCCCTAAACAGATTTTGGGAAACTAAAACAGAACCTGTTTACTTCCCCAAAAAACGACTTCCGAATTTAAACAGAACCCCCTTTTACTTCCCCCAAAAACCCACTTTGGGAAACTAACAGAACCTGTTCACTTTCCCCAACAAAAAGACTTCTGAAACTAAGCAGAACCGGTTTCCTTTCCCCAACAACAGAATTTTGAAAACTAAGCCCGAAAACCCGTTTAGGGGGGTTTAAAAGACATGTCCGTGGACACTCGTAACCGGAAAAACCCTTTTTAAAAAAACATTTTACAATAGGGAAGACATGAAAAGAGGCGTTTGTCTATCTTTTTTTGGATTCCCGTTTTCCTTTAAGGGGGTCCCCCATTTTGGGCTCCCAGTTCCAACACCAAAAACCATTTCAAATGTTACCTCACCTATTTCCCCCCTTTAAAAAAAAGCTTCTCTATGTTTTTCTTATTATCCCTTTTTGACGTAATTTTAGGTCATTATCACCACCAAATTTTAATAGGGGGAGGGTATATAAATCTGGGAGGGGGAATATCCCCAAAATCCCGGGTTTTTTTTCCCGCTTTTTGCTTCCCTTTTAGGGCATGACAAACCCCTCCTTTTTTCCTTTTCCCGGGCCCCCACCCTATAAAGACTTTGGGTTTTTCCCTAAGGGCGTCAAGTGGTCCCCTTTTACTTGCTTCCCATTAGAATTGTAAATGTCCGGGTTTTCCCCGGTAACTTGGGGTCCCCTTTTCAAATCCAAATTTTCCCTTCGGGTTTTTTCCCGGGCCTTTTTGGGGGGGTTTTCCTCACAGTCTTTGTTTAACCCTGGTTCTGATCAAATGGGTTTTCCCCAATGGGAACAAACAGCAAAAAACTATTCCGTTATCCAGTGCTATGCTTTTTACATTGGGATTTTTGGGAACATTGCCCCGTTTTCCAAAAGTCAAATTTTGCCCCAAACCAGGCACATGTGTCCTGCCCACTTTGTTTTTTTGACTTCCTGTTAAAAACCTTTTAAACTTTATCATTGCCTCAGAGAAAAATTCCTCCCGGGGAGGTATTATCTTTACTTTCCCGTCTCAACCTTTAAGCGATCATTGCCTAGAGAATAAATTTCCCCCTGGGGCAGTATTTTCTTGCCCTTTCCCGTTCAATCCTTTAAAACTTTATCTTGCCTCCCGAAAAAATTCCTCCCGGGGGGTATTTCCCCTTTACCTCCCGTCTCAACCCTTTTAAACTTGATCATTTCCCAGAGAAAATTCCTCCTGGGGCAGTATTTTCTTTTCCAAACCCCGCCCCAATTTCCTTTTAAACGTGATCATTGCCTCAGGTAAAATTCCTTCCCTTTTTTTGGGAGTATTATCTTGATTCCTGCTCAACCTTTAAGCTTTATCATTGCCCCGAGAATATTCCCCGGGGGGGGTATTAAACTTGACTTTCCCGTCTCCAAACCTTTAAGTTGTCTTGCCTCAGAGGGAAAAACCCCCCGGGGAGGGGATTAAATTTTACTTCCTGTCACAAAACCTTTAAGCTTGATCATTGCCTCAGAAATATTCCCCCGGGCAGTATTATCTTGACAAAACCCGTCTCAATCCTTAAGCTTTATAATTGCCTCAGAGAAATTCCCCCTGGGGGGAGTATTATCTTTACTTCCCGCCCCAAACCTTTAAGCTTGATCATTGCCTCAGAGAATATTCCCCCTGGGGGTGTTTATCTTTTACTTTTGGTCTCAATCCTTTAAACTTGATCATTTCCTCAGGAATATTCCCCCCTGGGGGGGGGTATTATTTGGGGCTAAAAGTGGGAGCCCTCGCTTCCGAAAAATAACCGGGCTCTGCCCTTTTTTTGTTAGGGGCCCCTCCAAGCCTGTCTATTCTGCCAGGGCATCCCACTTTTTCCCCCGTTTCTTTTTCTCCCAGCGTTTACAATGCTGATGTAACCGGGTGAAATGGGTAGCTAGTTTTGCGGGGCGCACTATACGTTTCAAACGGTGACGTCACTGGACCCCCTGAGACATTGAAGTAGTTTTTTCCCTTTCTCCCGCAAAAGGGGCCCCGGGGCCCTTTTTTGGAGCCACGGGTAACGGTTTTTTTCGAGGGGGACTGTTTTCGAGTGTGCAAAAGGGTCCCCGGTTTAAGCCCAGGGAGGGTCGAGGAGAGGAAAAGAAAGCAAAAAATGGAAATGGAACAATTAAAACATTACAATCAACAGAGGCTCATTTAAAATTTTACTGACTCAGTGTTTAGGATTTGAATCAATATTTTTTTGGGGTAAAATTTTTAAAAAAAATTTAGTATAATTTATGAAAACCCCTTTTTGATTGTAATTATTTAAAATTTTTTCATTTCAATTTTTTTTTTAAAAGGGTTTTCCAAAGAAATATTGATTCAAATCCTGACACTGATTTAGTAAATTTTTGAACCTTTGTTGATTGTAATGTTTTTTTAAATTTTTCCATTCCACATTTTTATTAAAAAGTTATCCAAAAAAATATTGATTTAAAACCTGACACGGGGTAGTAAAAATTTATGAACCTTTTTTGATTTTAATGTATTATTTTTCCCTTCCCCAATTTTTTTTAAAAGGGGGTCCCAAAAAAAATATTTATTTAAATCCTGATTTATTCTACTCCTCCCCCTTTTCATTCATTTGGGGGTTCCCCTAGGTTAGCCCTATCTGTACGTTGGGGGCAGTTTATACGGGGGGGGGGGCAGGTAGCTTAGGAATAAGGCGTTGTGCCCCGTAAAACCCAAAGGTCGCTGGTTCTAATCCCCCACCGACTAGGGGAAAAACTGTCGATGTTCCCTTAAAGCAAGGGACTTTAAAAATATTGCCATGTAAGTCGCTCTGGAAAAAGAGCGTCACTTAAAGTAAATATTATTTAGTATCTTTTATAAACAACATTTAAGGCCCTTTCCAAATCAAATATTTAAAATGTTTTGTATTAGCTGTATTTTGCTGTACTTTTAACCCTTTCCCTCCTTTTGGGCCCTAAAGTCCTTTGTTTTCCCCGACAAAACCCCGAAGAAAAATTTTCAATGGGGCCCCCCCATTTATCCTCTAAGGAAAAGTATGGGGATGCCCCCGGGGCCCCTTTTTTTTCCGCATCCCTTTTTGGGAAAAAACTATTTCCCCGTACTTGACCCTGTGCCTATCCCTTTTTTTTTAGAGGGGGGTCTGCATTCCAAAAACTATCTGTATCTAAAGGGGCCCTGGTTTCACATTCTCCCCCTTTAAATTTTCCCCAAAGAATAACCCGATTGTTTTTTTTGTAAAAACTCATATTTCCGCTCATAGTCTATTTGAATTTTCTCTGGTGCTTCCATTTTCCTGGTTTTATTTTAAGTTAAAATTTCACACTTCTCTCCCCATCCCGGTTGTTAAAAAAAAATATTTTTTTTTAATTTCCAAATATTACCAAAAATTCGGGTGGGCAATACGGTCTTTTTCCCCAGTTTCCCCTTTAAAAGCCCGAAGTTTGATTTAAAAGTAAAACCCCTCCCGGTAGCTGTGGGGATTTGGTACTATGGGTTTTTAAATTTTTTTAAAAAAGGGGGGGGTGCGTTAGACCCCGTTTTTTTTTCATTGTAAAGTTTGTAAAATTGGGCCCCTTTACCCGTCATTGGGAAGGAGGTTTTATTTGGCCGTCTATAAACCCGTCATTGTAAAGTAGTTTTTTTTGGGGCCCCTCCCATAACCCGTATTGTAAGTATAAAATTGTGCCCATCTTACCAGTTTGTTTAGTCCTCCTTCCATTCTCTTCTTCGGCTTCTGCTGGGGCCCAACAGGGAAGGGGTTTTTGTGAACTTTCCCCAAAGGAAAAAATACTTCGGCAAAAACTGCCCCCCGGATACTTTGTACTTGGAAGTACTAAACAAATTTTTTTATCTAAGTCTTGGGCTGTTATTCTTATGTCTATGATCCCCCTGTCGATCCTTTTTTTACCCGAGGTTTACGTTATCCCCTGATCCAACCCCTGTTCCCTTTTTTTATCCTGAGGGCACAGTTAACCCCAAAGCAATTTTTCCCCCAAAAACCTTGTGCTGGTTCCTCCACACCAAAAATAATTTGACCCCCGAACTTTTATGCGATCCCTTTCTGTATTCAGTTGTTGGGTTTCCCGCTTTGTTCAAGAATATACATTCCAATCCTGGGCTGTTTCCTTCTCTGTCTTTTTCCTTTTTAAATTTTTTTTTCTATTTTCAGTATGCCCTTTTCCTAACCAACTGTTTTGGTTTCCAATTTTTGTTAGGGGGGGTATCAAAAGGGGAAAAATCAATGGTGGGGGGAAACTGGAGTCTTGGGGGTCTTGTAGGATCTTTGGGGGTCTTTTTTAGGCTTTGGAGGTCTTGTTTGGGCTTGGAGGCCCGTCCCTCCCCCGAAAAAAATCAGCCAGAGGAAAGTAGGGTTATCAGTAAACATTCCCACGAAAAGCCATCCCCCCCCCATCTCCCCGACTTTTGGGCCCGCTCCAGTATTTTTCCCCATCCTCAGGTCCCTCATCCTAGGGGCCTCCCAAATTTTTTCCCGGGGCCTCTGGTTTCAATGGTTTAGATGATACCCGGGGAGCTTCCCTCTATCCGTAAAGCCTTATGGGGCACCGGGGGGGACGATGTATGGCCCCTTTTTCTTGGGAACCCTTTTTTTCCCCTCACTAGGGGTTTCCCGGGTCAGGCAAAAGTCCCTCTCAAAACCCTCGCCCTCGGTCTGCGGAGAGTGTCCTTCTTGCAGCACCCCCAATAGGGAAGCTGGGGGTCACTAATGAAAACAACAAAACAAAGAAGACACAAAAGAAAAAAAACTACACAAGGGGGGGGCCCTTTCCTTTCTGGGTTTGGGAAATTCCCCACAAATGGGACACATGGATCCAGGTTCTGTCGGGTGCACTTTTACCGTCATCGAGGGGAGCCAAAAAAACCGGGGTTTTGGGCCCCCCACCTTGGGGGCTTTCCAGCTCCCTTTCCTTTTGTAGTCTTTTTCCGCCACAAAGTTCCAGGGCGCAGACCCAAAGCTCAGATCCTCCTGCCGGTTTGGGGAGAGAAGCCTTTTACCCGGGGAGAAGAGAGTCTTAAAAACCCTTGTTAAGTGAACCAGTATGCTCACGTACCATGCTTTCATAGTCAGGAGAAGCCCTGAATTAGGAACCCGTTCTTGCAGCAGTCCATAGTTTCCCGAGACAGGCCCCCTTTGTCTTTGTCTCCCGGCCCCAAAAAACCCTTTGGGACATAAAACATTCCCTCTAAATCCCAAAAAAATTTATTTACTTTCTGCTCATATTCTTAAAACAATTTTCATTTTACCCAAAAAGGGCCCCGGGGACCGGTAATTCCCCTTTTGGGAAAAATGACTACATTTATGATTTCCCCTGCCCCAAAAAAAAAAAAAACAAAAACCCTTGTCGTGGAAACCCAAAAAAACCAATGAAAAATTTGAATGACAACCCTTAATAACGTCTTAAAAATGAATTTTCCTTTCTATAAGGAATTCCAAAGGGAAAAAGTCAAATTGACTAGCGCAAAAGTGCTGTCCATAATGAAAATTTGGTTAAAAATAAATTAAAGTTTTTAAATTTTGCAGGACCCCCTTTTAATTCCCCCATATACACTAAATTCTAGAAACAGGAGTGAACGCCCTGTAATGTTGTTAGCTAAACATCTAATGTTAGAAAACTAGCCAGGTAATTTAAATCCCGGGTACAAAAAAAATAAACGATAGTAAGGGTTCCAACTTTTAAAAAGAAAGATGAAACCGTTAGGCTACAAAACCCACAAGCCTTTCAGCTAGCAAGCTAACATTTGCAAATTGCGTTAAAAGTTTTTTGTCCCCAAAAAAATGCAGGGGAAAAACCCAGCTGAGTTAGGGTGTAATTTATCGTTTTAGTTTACTTCGCTGCTTAAACCCCCGGGGGGTTTAAAATTTTCGTTTGGGGGGCAAATATTTAAAAAATTTTTGCAATCTAAGTTATAAAAATTTGGGATTTCCCCTATGAAAAATGTTGACATGATTTTAAAAAGATGGAAAAACCCCTAACTTTTCTTGAATTAAAAAAGCTGAGCACAGGGAAAAACAAGAACATGGGTGGGGGGGGGGGTTTTTTCAAGGACCCAAAGGGAATTGGGCCCAAAAGGGTTCAGTTTTCAAAACGAAAAAACTAGGTCCTACTTTAAAATATTTGTGGAAAAGATACTCTATTTGGGGAAAAAAACCAAAAAGTAACATACTTTGCATTTCCCAAACTTTGGGGGATAAAAAGATGAGAAAAACCCAAAAAGTTTGAAAAATTTCAAATGCATTGGTTAATTTTTTAAATTAAAAAATTTGGTCCCTCTCCAGCAGGTTTTTTCACGACAAAATGAATCGCTCTCCCGATTCAAAAAACCAGGCCAGCGAATTGGGGCTCCATCTATTTTTTTGACTAAAAGGTGGGGCCCCTAGGGATATTCGAAAATTTTTAAAAAAAGGGTTTAGTGATAAATACAAAAAAGAAAAAGTTATTTTTTTGGTTTTAAAAAAATAACCCCGGGCCCTTTTTTTATCGCTAAGTACCACATTTGGGGGGAGGATGGTTACTAACTTTTCCGGGGGATGACATTGTGGGTTTCGGGTTCTTCGTGAGGATTTAAGAGTTGCCGCCATATTTTCATTGCAAATTGGGACCCTTTACTGTGGGTTTTTATTTGAACAAATTGAAGCAATAAAAAGGTTATGGAAATTTTAAAAGTAATTGTAATGACCATTTTCCGGGGACCCTTTCCCCCTACCTCACCTCGCTGATCAACCCCATCTTTGACCGCTGGCCATGTCCCCCCCGTCTTCAAGAGAGGGGAGAGTTGGGTCCCCTTTTCAAAAAAACCCAACCCAAATCGATCCCACTGAAAGTCAACAAAATACCCGACCAGTATCCCTTCTTTTTTTTCTTTTTCCCAAAAATATTGAGGGGTGCCGTCTTTTGCCAAATCTCTTGCTATCTCTCTCAGAAAAGACCTTCTTGATCCAAACCAGTCAGGTTTTAGGACTGGTCATTCAAATGAGATCCTCTTCTCTGTGGCACGGAGGGTCTCCGCACTGCTAAAAACAACTCTCTCTCCTCTGCTCTTTTTTCCTTGAAACCTGTCGCTGCCTTTTATACTGGAACCCGCAGATCCTCCCCTCCCCCCCTCTCCGGCTGGGCAAAACCCGGCGCGGCTCACTCCTGGATTGCGTCCTTTCCCCCCGACCGGTCGGGTCCTTTCCAAGTGGCTGGGGAGAAGGCTGTCTCCGCACCACGTTTCCCCCTTTACCACTTTTGTTCCCCCCCGGGCTCAGTTCTAGCCCTCCTTTTCTCCCAAAAACACCCCCAATCACTTTGGGGTCTGTCATATCCTCACTGGCCTTTTTTTATCATTGCCCACGTGACCCATACACAACTAACTTCCCTTCCCCCTTCTGGAAACCCGGTGGGGGAATCCCTTTTTGCATGTCTGGCAGAATATCAGTATGGTGGGCGGATCACCACCTAAGCTGAACCCCGGCCCAAAACGGGGCTGTCTTCCCCCCCGGGGGAAGGACCCGCCCGGGTTTCCTGATTCCCATCACGGTTTTACCCAAATCCGCTGGTCCTCCTCCAGAGGGGAAAAGCTAGGCTGACCCTGGACAACACCCGTGTTTCCCCCCGCCAACATAAACGGGGAAACCCCTCCTGCAGGGTTCCCAAAAAGTCTAAAAACATTCGGGGGAGTAAAGACCCTGCCCTTTTCAAAAGGAACGGGACAGGTCCTAATCCCCGGGCCCTTTTTCCCTTTTCCCTCCGGGGTATGCAACTCGCTGTTTGGGTGGCCCCCCCTGCCCCGTGCCATTAAACCCCACCCAATCATCCAAATGCCGCAGCCCGTTTTTGGTTTTTCAACCTCCCCCCAATTTTTCTCCGTCACCCCCCTCC
>JAGTTL010001134.1:0-16691 GCA_036851935.1 Coregonus suidteri
TCCATAAATGACATTAAATACATTTAGTCACCTGATAATAATAACTTGACCAATCAGATTCACGGGCACAAAGCACATAATCTAGCAAAGCGCGTGCCGCTCCACTGTCCTCCGATATTTGTTTAGCCAACATGATAACACATCACTCCCGACATACACAAGCAAGAACCCTTGACATAAATGCTGCAGCAGCCTCCACCTAAACTATAGGGGAAGAAAATGGGACTATTTCTCAGTCTGATCAACTAGACGACTGATAACAACTGCAGCCTCCAGCTGCATAGGCCACAGCCAATGTCCCCTCCTGCCCTCTGGCCAGGGGAAATATGTGGTAATGTTATGTAGCCAATTTATAGCCCATTTATTTGTTTCTAGAGAAAATGTGAATGTGATCAAATTCGGTTTAGGCTATATTCAAACTTGGGCTTGCTGGCTAGGCTCCCTTGATCTTTTCAATCCAAAATGATTAACTGAAATTAATCAAACAACACAATACTGAAGACATAAATAGACTGTGTGAGTTACTTTTTAATTGCAGTTGCCTATACGATGCAAACCTGCATAAAGCAAGCTCCGCCCTGTGACTTCTATTGTCCAATTGCAGTGGTTGATGGGTAACGGAAAGTCGTTTTCAAACATATTTCATATTAAGTACAAGGTTGCTGCAGTTTGACAGGATTTTCATCCTCCCTAGGGCCAGGAGTTTTTCCAGAATTTCTTTAAAACCATGTGCCCTGTTTAGAAAATATCTGCATACCAAAGCGGCAGGTAGCCTATTGGTTAAGAGCATTGGGCCAGTAACTGAAAGGTCAATGGTTTGAATCCCTGACCTGACTAGGTGAAAATCTGTCAGTGTGCCCTTGAGCAAGGCACTTAATTAACCCAAACTGCTCCTCTAAGTTGCTCTGGGGGCAGTTTGTAAAACATGTGGGTCCAAAATCACTGATGCATTGAAATTGGCATTAAACACTTAACCTTTGACTTGAGGACTCGAAACCCCAAATTAGGGAGCTGAGCTGTGGAACTTGGGACTTACCCATTATTACTTGGGACTTGACTCGAGACTCGAAAGTTAAGACTTGAGACTTGCAAAATTGTGACTTGATCCCATCTCTGTTAAAATCAGTGAGTGTGCAGTGCCGGCAGGGCAGAAGCATCCGTCGGTGAGATCACATTTGTATATTTTTTATTGCTACTTTAAAAAAGTTACATTGCTGACGTATGATGTTGTATTCTGTATATTAGTGCATGTACCGGCAGGGCAGAAGCATCCGTCGGTGCAGTGTTCCTCACAATGCTGGTTCCTCTCTGGGTTGGAGCAGGTATCAGTGCAGGGACTAGCACACTCCTGGTACTCCATGTTGAAAGGACACGTCTCCACTGCTCAACACAGACAAATAACCCTAATCAGAAATCTGTTTCCAAGTCTTCATTACTTCAGATTTTCACTTTAGTCTTTTATTGACATCAACTAAGTGGAAATTGGGATTTGCTCCTCAGTTTTCCGTCACGTAAATGTAAATACCAGCATCTGGAAGAAGAAGAAGACACTACAGATGACCTAAGGCAAAGCATTATTGCATGATCAAAGTGTTTCACTTTGAGTTCCAACAGAACTGTTCCAATACAAAGACAAAACAGATTTCCCTTACAGCAGAACTCCTCGGTCTTCCACTGTTTGGGGTTTCCCCCCTGCGTGAGCACACTGGCGGGAGTACTCGGACATGGTGGGGCAAGCGCAGGTGGCACTGCTGCTACTGTTGCCACAGTGACACATGTCTGCTGCACAGGCCTTGATGAAAGAGTCTGTGGCAATCAGCTCCTTACAGCTACTGAAGGCAAGGCTGGTGAGAAGCTGCTCACAAAGTTCGGTCTGAAAAGGACGAAGAAGAAGAAGAAGAAGAAGAAGAAGAAGAAGAAGAAGAAGAAGAAGAAGAAGAAGAAGAAGAAGAAGAAGAAGAAGAAGAAGAAGAAGAAGAAGAAGAAGAAGAAGAAGAAGAAGAAGAAGAAGAAGAAGAAGAAGAAGAAGAAGAAGAAGAAGAAGAAGAAGAAGAAGAAGAAGAAGAAGAAGAAGAAGAAGAAGAAGGAGAAGAAGGAGAAGAAGAAGAAGAATAATTACTAGAGGCAACATAGAGGGATTTTGTACTGATCAAATGTCAGCCATGAGGATGTTGATATTGATATTTCAACTGACATTCCAAGATCTTACAATCATGTTTAAATGTAATGAATACGAAATCTTAAATGTTCAGCTCAGCTCTAGACGTGTAAATACCTGGTCTTCACACTGCTCCTTGGGACCAGGGATTTCTGTACAGGTCTCTGTTGGGCCATTCATCTTCCAAAGATCACCATAGTCGATTATGTTGAGATGAGCATCTGTGGGAAAAGAAACAGAGTTTTATCTATCTCTGTCATCATGTGTTTTGTGTTTTTTGTAACGCTTTCTTAACATGGTAAAATACTTTAGGACCTGTTCCTAAGCCATAGATTGAACCCACACATTCATAAGCAGAACAGGAGCATAATCCCCCCCCCCCCCCTAAGACATTTGGTGATTGTGTTTACCATTCTTAATGAACTCGTCATAAATCTGGACTCCGTTGAAGTCTCCACACAGCCCACACGTCTGATTCTGGAACTTTGAGTTCAGCTCCACCTATAAAACCAATGGAAGATGACTGAGGTTTAACGCATCGCAAATATGTCCATTTCACATACAGCCAGCTGTACATGCACCTACAGCAGTTCATATGAATTGACATTTCACACACTTCATCATGAGTTCAGGCTGTTCTAGCCTGGGTACCAGGCTGTTTATGCTAACATTCCACTCCTTGTACCTGTGCTACAAGCATTTCGCTACTCCCTCTCTAACTATCATGTTGTTAAAACCTTTTAAACTCTTATCATGTTGTTAAAACCTTTTAAACTCTTATCATGTTGTTAAAACCTTTTAAACTCTCATCATGTTGTTAAAACCTTTTAAACTCTTATCATGTTAACGCAGTTAACGACGTCTTCACACCATTCTCTGTTCCCACTCTTATCCCAACAGTTCCACTAACACTAATATGTTCCCAAACTCTTATCATGTTTAAAACCACTAAACTCTTATCATGTTGTCCCACCTTTTAAATCCCACATGTTCCACTAACACTTTTAATAGTTCCCACTCTTATCCCAACAGTTCCACTAACACTGATCTGTTCCCACTCTTATCCCAACAGTTCCACTAACACTGATATGTTCCCACTCTTATCCCAACAGTTCCACTAACACTGATATGTTCCCACTCTTATCCCAACAGTTCCACTAACACTGATATGTTCCCACTCTTATCCCAACAGTTCCACTAACACTGATAAGTTCCCACTCTTATCCCAACAGTTCCACTAACACTGATATGTTTCCCACTCTTATCCCAACAGTTCCACTAACACTGATATGTTCCCACTCTTATCCCAACAGTTCCACTAACACTGATATGTTCCCACTCTTATCCCAACAGTTCCACTAACACTGATATGTTCCCACTCTTATCCCAACAGTTCCACTAACACTGATATGTTCCCACTCTTATCCCAACAGTTCCACTAACACTGATAAGTTCCCACTCTTATCCCAACAGTTCCACTAACACTGATATGTTCCCACTCTTATCCCAACAGTTCCACTAACACTGATATGTTCCCACTCTTATCCCAACAGTTCCACTAACACTGATATGTTCCCACTCTTATCCCAACAGTTCCACTAACACTGATATGTTCCCACTCTTATCCCAACAGTTCCACTAACACTGATGTGTTCCCACTCTTATCCCAACAGTTCCACTAACACTGATATGTTCCCACTCTTATCCCAACAGTTCCACTAACACTGATATGTTCCCACTCTTATCCCAACAGTTCCACTAACACTGATGTTGCTCTACATTCACTAGCTAACTATAGACCGTGTTCATCAGGACCAGTATATTGCAGCAAAGCATCACATACATTTGACATTTAGCAGAGACTCTCATCCAGAGCGACTTACAATCAGTGCATTGAACCAAAGCAGGTAAAACAACCGCATATCACTGTAGTGTGACAGAAAACATATGGAAATGAGTAAAGCAGACTGAACACATACCCAGAGGGAATCATGTCCATTCCACATGACGACTAACCCCAGCTTGGCTGTGATCTTCACATAGGAAACGGTCCTCTCAATGAAGACGTTGAACTGACCAAATGGTATGGTGACCCTAGGGGAACGAAACAACACAGTGTTCATCAGAGGGAAGGGTTGGTATTCCAACAAGGGTCAACATTGTTCAACTAAACTTCAGAATAAGAGTTTTACCTCTGAATGCTATACAATTAATGCTTTTAGATCACTGATCACTGATGAACCTCCCTGTTGCCCGTTGAAACTGACATTATGTAGATTATGTTAAAACAGCAAAAAGAATGATGATCCAACACTACATCCATGATATTAATAAAAACAATTTTTAATGTATGAATTCTTTGTACAAAAGTAGCAACTGAATGCAATTGAAGCAAAAAAATAAAAAAAACTCTCCATTCGTTTTGTTTCCCTACAGTTGATAAGATTGATCTCTGAATAACATTAATTCCATTGGATGTAGTTAAGTGGTAACAAACCGCCTATAATTTGCTTCCTCTATTACAATTTATTTTACACTAAATCTAAGAGCCAATGGTTTGACACATCTAAGAGCCTTTGTTGATTGAACTGTGAACTCACTGTTTTCCGTTGACACTGACGTTACCATTGGCCAGTTCCACGAAGGTTCCATCCAGCTTCAAAGACACCTTAATAAATAAAAAATAATAATAATAATACATTTTATTTGACAGATGCCTTTCAGGACATCTCAAGGTCACCTTACATTAAAATCATAGTGCAATTTAAAAAACCAATCAAAGGACTGATCCCAAAGGAATACCTTGGTTATGGTGGGCAGCCCGTCTACCTCTCCCCGCTGCAGCTGAACGTTGAAGGCCTCATAGCCGCTGCTGCTCTTACACAGCGACGTCAGCACGTAGTTACAGGTGTAGGGCAGCTGGAAGAAGTCTCCATCGTAGGTTTTGTAGTGGTAGTTACCCCATGTGCTGCAGACCTGCCCGTTATGAGTGGGACTCACTCCTGCTGCATGGGGGAAATGTACTGTATAGTTGCACCATTCATGTCTGAATACGAGATGTATAATATAACAGTATAATATAGATATTTGAGTATTAGGTAACATATATGTAAAAAAAGAATACCTGACAAGATTTGCAGTTTGGAATCATATAGACTCCCAATGGAAGTCATATCTGGAATCATAACTGGAAAAAGACAGGGAACAAGTCTTATTTAGCTTCTAGACCAGCTCCTCTTTAGTTCCTAAACTATGCTACATGAATTATCCTAAGGTGATATTAAATGGCATTTTATCATATCTTGTCTTATCTTTTCTTACCAGTCTCAGAATATGCAGCAGACAGTCCGAAGAGGAGAGCAATCCACGGCTTTACCCATTGGAGTGCCATGATGGTTCTTCTAACGATGTCCTCCTGGTCCACCTGAACAGGTAATCTACCTGCTCCTACTGATAATGTATGGCACCAGGTACCTGCTTTTAAACTACTACACTCAAGGAAGTACCTACACTCAGGGAAGTACCTTGATGATGCTGGGATAGTTGACTCTGTATTTAAGGAGGGGACTGATCAAACTTTAGGCGTTACCATTGTTCTGTCTGTCTGTCAGAGATCAGATTAACTTCACTGTAAGTGACATTGGGTAATGTATTAAGCATAATAGTCCTTAGATCACTATCGATATTCCTGAGAAGTTGGATGCGTCCCAAAAGTGTACCCTATTCCCTATATAATGACTGTACATAACATTAAGAATCCAGGTGAAAGCTATGATCCCTTATTGATGTCACTTGTTAAATCCACATCAGTCAGTGTAGATGAAGGGGAGGAGACAGTTTAAAGAATACATTTTAAGCCTTGAGACTATTGAGACATGGATTGTGTATGTGTGCCATTCAGAGGGTGAATGGGCAAGACAAAAGATTTAAGTGCCTTTGAACGGGGTATGGTAGCTGGTGCCAGGCGCACCGGTTTGTGTCAAGAACTTCAACGCTGCTGGGTTTTTCACGCTCAACAGTTTCCCGTCTCTATCAAGAATGGTCCACCACCCAAAGGACATCCAGCCAACTTGACACAACTGTGAGAAGCATTGGAGTCAACATGGGCCAGCATCCCTGTGGAACGCTTTCAACACCTTGTAGAGTCCATGACCCGACGACTTGAGGCTGTTCTGAGGGCAAAGGGGGGTGGGGAAGGGCAAAGGAAGGGTGGGGAGGGGGGGAGGGTGGGGAAGGGTGGGGGGGGGGGAGGGGGGGGGGGGGGGGGGGGGGGGGGGGGGGGAAGGGGGGGGAAGGGGGGGGAAGGGGGGGGAAGGGTGCAACTCAATATCAGAAATGTTTTGTTCACTCAGTGTATAGTGCACTACTTTGGAACAGAGTCCTGGTATAGGGTATAGGGTATAGGGTATAGGGTATAGGGTATAGGGTATATAGGGTATAGGGTATAGGGTATAGGGTATAGGGTATAGGGTATAGGGTATATAGGGTATAGGGTATATAGGGTATAGGGTATAGGGTATAGGGTATAGGGTATAGGGTATAGGGTATAGGGTATAGGGTATAGGGTATAGGGTATAGGGTATAGGGTATAGGGTATAGGGTATAGGGTATAGGGCATAGGGTATAGGGTATAGGTATAGGGTATAGGGTGTAGGGTATAGGGTATAGGGTATAGGGTATAGGGTATAGGGTATAGGGCATAGGGTATAGGGTATAGGGTATAGGGCAGGGTTCTTCAATTCCGGTCCTGGAGGGCCGAAACACTTCTGTTTTTTATTTCTACCTGGTAGTTAATTGCATTCACCTGGTGTCCCATGTCTGAATTAGCCGCTGAATAGAAGGAGAGGATGAAAAACAGAGGTGTTTCGGCCCTCCAGGACCGGAATTGAAGAACCCTGGTATAGGGTATAGGGAATAGGGTATAGGGTGCCATTTGGCGTTGATTACAGTAAACCCTTATGTAAACAATGATCAATGGAAAGACAGCTTTTACAGCAAACCAAGTGACGGGGCTGCCGTTTAGTTATTTTTCAAATGAAGGAGTGGGCCTTTGTATGACTAATTGATGATGCACTGTCCATCTGTTCACGCTGATCTTATGGTTTTACCTGCTTTTTAATATATTGTACGACATCACATTTTACGTATGTTCTGCATATGTACAAAGATGTTCAAATAAACCTTTAAAACCTGATGGGATGAACTTCTTTAAACTTCAGTGTTACACAATTCAATGGTGGTTTAGTACTTGTCCTGTTTCATGGCCTGTTCTTGGAAAAGAGGGATGATCGTTAGTGTTAGTCTACTTCACAGCCAGGCCTCACCACAGGACCACAAAGTTATAGGCTCAATCCCAAATGGCTTCCTACTCCCTACGTAGTGCGCTACTCCCCATAGGGCTCTGGTCATGAGTAGTGCACTAGTTATGGAATAGGGTGCCATTTGGGACACAATCATAGATGTCCTACAACTGTTCAAACACTGGGTTGTGTCTTCAGATTATTTGTTTTTGGTTGGAGGAAATTTTTTAACATCAACTCCACCACCCAGTCATTGCTAAATGCTCAGAGCTCTACTGAAGCATTAAATCATACAGGATATGACCAAATATTGACTTGGCAACTTATTTACAATTCCTCATCTGCTTTTGGTGACCATACCGTACAGTCACGCAGTAGAAGTTGACGGGTCTAGCTCAGTTCAATTATAATTCACTGAAATATTTCAGAACTATACTTGTACTAACAGGATGTCTGTTGTGTTAGAACAGAGTAGTGATACTTCAGATAGACCAGAGTAGTGATACTTCAGATAGACCAGAGTAGTGATACTTCAGATAGAACAGAGTAGTGATACTTCAGATAGACCAGAGTAGTGATACTTCAGATAGAACAGAGTAGTGATACTTCAGATAGAACAGAGTAGTGATACTTTAGAACAGACCAGAGTAGTGATACTTTAGATAGAACAGAGTAGTGATACTTCAGATAGACCAGAGTAGTGATACTTCAGATAGACCAGAGTAGTGATACTTCAGATAGACCAGAGTAGTGATACTACAGAACAGAGCAGAGTAGTGATACTTCAGATAGACCAGAGTAGTGATACTTCAGATAGAACAGAGTAGTGATACTTCAGAACAGACCAGAGTAGTGATACTTCAGATAGAGCAGAGTAGTGATACTTCAGATAGACCAGAGTAGTGATACTTCAGATAGACCAGAGTAGTGATACTTCAGATAGAACAGAGTAGTGATACTTCAGATAGACCAGAGTAGTGATACTTCAGAACAGACCAGAGTAGTGATACTTCAGATAGAGCAGAGTAGTGATACTTCAGATAGACCAGAGTAGTGATACTTCAGATAGACCAGAGTAGTGATACTTCAGATAGAACAGAGTAGTGATACTTCAGATAGACCAGAGTAGTGATACTTCAGATAGACCAGAGTAGTGATACTTCAGATAGACAGAGTAGTGATACTTCAGATAGACCAGAGTAGTGATACTTCAGATAGACCAGAGTAGTGATACTTCAGATAGAGCAGAGTAGTGATACTTCAGATAGACCAGAGTAGTGATACTTCAGATAGAACAGAGTAGTGATACTTCAGATAGACCAGAGTAGTGATACTTTAGAACAGACCAGAGTAGTGATACTTTAGATAGAACAGAGTAGTGATACTTCAGATAGACCAGAGTAGTGATACTTCAGATAGACCAGAGTAGTGATACTTCAGATAGACCAGAGTAGTGATACTACAGAACAGAGCAGAGTAGTGATACTTCAGATAGACCAGAGTAGTGATACTTCAGATAGAACAGAGTAGTGATACTTCAGAACAGACCAGAGTAGTGATACTTCAGATAGAGCAGAGTAGTGATACTTCAGATAGACCAGAGTAGTGATACTTCAGATAGACCAGAGTAGTGATACTTCAGATAGAACAGAGTAGTGATACTTCAGATAGACCAGAGTAGTGATACTTCAGAACAGACCAGAGTAGTGATACTTCAGATAGAGCAGAGTAGTGATACTTCAGATAGACCAGAGTAGTGATACTTCAGATAGACCAGAGTAGTGATACTTCAGATAGAACAGAGTAGTGATACTTCAGATAGACCAGAGTAGTGATACTTCAGATAGACCAGAGTAGTGATACTTCAGATAGAACAGAGTAGTGATACTTCAGATAGACCAGAGTAGTGATACTTCAGATAGACCAGAGTAGTGATACTTCAGATAGAGCAGAGTAGTGATACTTCAGATAGACCAGAGTAGTGATACTACAGAACAGAGCAGAGTAGTGATACTTCAGATAGACCAGAGTAGTGATACTTCAGATAGAACAGAGTAGTGATACTACAGATAGAACAGAGTAGTGATACTTCAGATAGAACAGAGTAGTGATACTTCAGATAGAACAGAGTAGTGATACTTCAGATAGAACAGAGTAGTGATACTTCAGATAGAACAGAGTAGTGATACTTCAGAACAGAACAGAACAAAGTAGTGATACTTCAGATAGAACAGAACAGAGTAGTGATACTTCAGATAGAACAGAACAGAGTAGTGATACTTCAGATAGACCAGAGAAGTGATACTTCAGATAGACCAGAGTAGTGATACTTCAGATAGACCAGAGTAGTGATACTTCAGATAGACCAGAGTAGTGATACTTCAGATAGACCAGAGTAGTGATACTTCAGATAGACCAGAGTAGTGATACTTCAGATAGACCAGAGTAGTGATACTTCAGAACAGAACAGTAAATATAGAAGAGAGTAGAAAGAGCAGGTGTTCATAATATTTTGTACACTCAGTGTATATTCTGTATCATAATGTAATGGATCACTGACTGATGGCCACCCACAAAACTCATGGAGGGCACATGGATTAAAACTATACTTTTCAAGACTAGGTACATGCACTTCTCCAATAAAACAAACAAGAGGCAGAGGGATTTGAACGTTGCATTTTAATAAGATAAGCGAACATATGTTTCTACATTTCCACATTTTAAAATAATTCTCCCCGGACGTCGATCAAGGCAGCCCCCTGCACCTCTCTGATTCCGCAAAACATGCAGAAGACACATTTTGGTTGAATCCATTCAGTTTTGACTAGTTATCCCCTTTCCCTTCCATTTTGTCCTTCTCTACACCTGCAAATTGGAGGGAGACACACCATTATACATGATCCGGCTCTAAAGACCAGGAAAAATACATGTTATTGGAGAATTCAGAACATGGGCCATTCTAACAGTGTTCTCCCTGTACACCAAGTCAGAACCGTAGGATATATAAAGGGGGCATATAAGCAGACAATGAAAGCTCTTACAATATTCGATGATGACATTTCTCTAAAACAGGCTATAGGCTACATGTGCACCACCAAGTCAGAACAGTAGGCTAAATTATGAGGGGGAACGGGACAAAATTATTAGGGTGAGGCACATGGGCTACTAACAGCTTACTACACAACATACACTTAGTATTACTTTCTTAGCTACAGTATACATATCTCCCTGGCATATTACATCATTTATGCAGCAGCATACAAGACATTTTTGGACTCACCTTGTTGCGCTGTGCTCACTTGAAAAGGAAGGTGGCGTGGTGGTCATTCTTGTGGGCAAATTTTGTCATCAAACTTTGCAATCACTTTACCCTGCCTTTATGTACATATATACCTCAAAATACCTTATTAGTATCTATCCTGATGCCTAGTCACTTTACCCTGCCTTCATGTACATATATACCTCAAATACCTTATTAGTATCTATCCTGATGCCTAGTCACTTTACCCTGCCTTCATGTACATATATACCTCAAATACCTTATTATTATCTATCCTGATGCCTAGTCACTTTACCCTGCCTTCATGTACATATATACCTCAAATACCTTATTATTATCTATCCTGATGCCTAGTCACTTTACCCTGCCTTCATGTACATATATACCTCAAATACCTTATTAGTATCTATCCTGATGCCTAGTCACTTTACCCTGCCTTCATGTACATATATACATCAAATACCTTATTAGTATCTATCCTGATGCCTAGTCACTTTACCCTGCCTTCATGTACATATCTACCTCAAATACCTTATTATGATCTATCCTGATGCCTAGTCACTTTACCCTGCCTTCATGTACATATCTACCTCAAATACCTTATTATGATCTATCCTGATGCCTAGTCACTTTACCCTGCCTTCATGTACATATCTACCTCATATACCTTATTATTATCTATCCTGATGACGAGTCACTTTACCCCCTGCCTTCATGTACATATCTACCTCAAATACCTTATTAGTATCTATCCTGATGCCTAGTCACTTTACCCTGCCTTAATGTACATATATACCTCAAATATACTTCCTGTATATAGCTCCACATTGATCTGGTACTCCCTGTATATAGCTCCCCTGTATATAGCTCCACATTGATCTGGTACTACCACATACTCCCTGTACTCCCTGTATATAGCTCCACATTGATCTGGTACTGGTACTTCCCTGTATATAGCTCCACATTGATCTGGTACTAGCTCCACTGATTATAGCTCCACATTGATCTGGTACTGGTACTCCCTGTATATAGCTCCATTCTTGTGTATTTGATTTTATTCCTCGTGTTAGTTACTATTTTATATTAAACTCTGCATCGTTGGGAAAGTTTCCTAAGCAAGCATTTCACTGTAAAGTCTACCTACACCAGTTGTATTTGGCGCATGTGATAAATACAATTGATTTGTGGGTTTTACAGTTGTTGGTTCAGTGTTTTTTTTTGGTTGTTGGTTCTGTGGGTTTTTTGGGTTGTTGGTTCTGTGGGGTTTTTTTGGGTTGTTGGTTCTGTTTTTTTTTGGGTTGTTGGTTCAGTGTGTTTTTTGGTTGTCCGGGGTGTTGCTGTTGTGGGTTCTTCAGTTGTCTAAGGGTTGTGGATTTTACAGTTGTTGGTTTTTCAGTCATCTTGGGTGTTGTGGGTTTTTGGGTTGTCATGGGGGTTGGTATGGGTGGTTTTGTTGTTGAGATACATACAATGCAACAGAGGACTCAAATCGTATAGTTCTCGCACTTTAATGGTCTCTGAGTCTGTTTAGTTTTCATCTCACTCTACAACGTGGCCTGTCCCAGCTACATAGTCCTCTAAGCTCATATCAGGATAGTCTGTAGCTACACATTCAATATCCTGTGGATCTTTACACACTTAGTTTCCACTCCATTTCCCAGTCACTCATCATCTTCATCATACCATTCTGACCACTCACAAGTAGGAATGCAAGGAGTACATGCATGTGTCTGGTGGGTGGTGTGGTTCTGTTGTGTGTCTGGGGGTAGTTGTTGGTGGTGTGGTTCTGTTGTCTGGGGGTAGTTGTTGGTGGTGTGGTTCTGTTTCTGGGGGGTAGTTGTTGTAGTCAGTGGTTCTGTTGTTGGGGGTAGTTGTTGGTGGTGTGGTACTGTTGTCTGGGGGGTAGTTGTTGTAGTCAGTGGTTCTGTTGTCTGGGGGTAGTTGTTTGTGGTGTGGTACTGTTGTCTGGGGGTAGTTGTTGGTGGAGTGGTTCTGTTGTCTGGGGGTAGTTTTGTAGTCAGTGTGTGTTTTGTTGTCTGGGGGTAGTTGTTGGTGGTGTGGTTCTTGTGTGGTGGGGGTAGTTGTTGTAGTTGGTTCTGTTGTCGTTGGGGTAGTTGTTGGTGGTGTGGTTCTGTTTGTCTGGGGGTAGTTGTTGTAGTCAGTGGTTCTGTTGTCTGGGGTAGTTGTTGTAGTTAGTGGTTCTGTTGTCTGGGGGTAGTTTGTTGTGGTTCTGTTGTCTGGTGGTTAGTTGTTGGTGGAGTGGTTCTGTTGTCTGGGGTAGTTGTTGGTGGAGTGGTTCTGTTGTCTGGGGGGTAGTTGTTGGTGGAGTGGTTCTGTGTTGTTGGGGGTAGTTGTTGGTGGTGGTTCTGTGTCTGGGGGTAGTTGTTGGTGGAGTGGTTCTGTTGTCTGGGGGTAGTTGTTGGTGGAGTGGTTCTGTTGTCTGGGGGTAGTTGTTGGTGGTGTGGTTTCTGTTGTCTGGGGGTAGTTGTTGGTGTGGTGTGGTTCTGTTGTCTGGGGGGTTGTTTGTTGTTTGTGGTGTGGTTCTGTTGTCTGGGGGTAGTTGTTGTGGTTTGGTTCTGTTGTTGGGGGGGTAGTTGTTGTGTCAGTGGTTCTGTTGTCTGGGGGTAGTTGTTGGTGGTGTGGTTCTGTTGTCTGGGGGTAGTTGTTGTTGGTTCTGTTGTCTGGGGGGTAGTTGTTGTGTGGTTAGTGGTTCTGTTGTCTGGGGGTAGTTGTTTGTGGTGTGGTGTGTTGTCTGGGGTAGTTGTTTGTGGTTTGTGGTTCTGTTGTCTGGGGGTAGTTGTTGGTGGTGTGGTTCTGTTGTTTGTAGTTGTTGGGGTAGTTGTTGGGGGTAGTTGTTGGTGGTTCTGTTGTCTGGGGGTAGTTGTTGGTGGAGTGGTTTGTTGTCTGGGGGTAGTTGTTGGTGGTGTGGTTTGTTGTCTGGGGGTTTTGGTGGGTGGTTTGTTGTCTGGGGTAGTTGTTGGTGTGTGGTTCTGTTGTCTGGGGGTAGTTTGTTGGTGGTGTGGTTCTCTTTTTGTCTGGGGTAGTTGTTGGTGGAGTGGTTCTGTTGTTGTCTAGTTGGGGTAGTTGTTTGTCTGGGGGTGGTTTTGGTGGTGTGTGGTCTGTGTGTCTGGGGGTAGTTGTTGGTGGAGTGGTTCTGTTGTCTGGGGGTAGTTGTTGTGTGGGGTGGTTCTGTTTGTCTGGGGGTAGTTGTTGGTGGTGTGGTTCTGTTGTCTGGGGTAGTTGTTGTTGGTGGTTCTGTTGTCTGGGGTTTGGGGTTGTTTGTGTGGTTCTGTTGGGGGGGTTTGTTGTCTGGGGTTAGTTGTTGGGGGTGTTGTTGGTTCTGTTTGTGTCTGGGGGTAGTTGTTGGTGGTGTGGTTCTTTTGTCTGGGGTGTTTGTTGGTGGGTGGGGTTTTGTTGTCTGGTGGTAGTTGTTGGTGTGTTTTCTGTTGTCTGGGGTAGTTTTTGGTGGTGTGGTTCTGTTGTCTGGGGGTAGTTGTTGGTGGTGTGGTTCTGTTGTCTGGGGGGTAGTTGTTGGTGGTGTGGTTTCTGTTGTCTGGGGGGGTAGTTGTTGGTGGTGTGGTTCTGTTGTCTGGGGGTAGTTGTTGGTGGTGTGGTTCTGTTGTCTGGGGGTAGTTGTTGGTGGTGTGGTTCTGTTGTCTGGGGGTAGTTGTGGTTGTGGTTCTGTTGTCTGGGGGTAGTTGTTCTGGGTGGTAGTTGTCTGGGGTAGTTGTTGGTGGTTGGTTCTGTTGTCTGGGGGTAGTTTTTTGGTGTAAGTGTTCTGTTGTCTGGGGGTAGTTGTTAGTTGGTTCTGTTGTGGGGGGGTAGTTGTTGGTGGTGTGGTTCTGTTGTCTGGGGGGTAGTTGTTGGTGGTGTGGTTCTGTTGTCTGGGGGTAGTTGTTGGTGGTGTGGTTCTGTTGTCTGGGGGTTAGTTGTTGGTGACGCTGTGGTTCTGTTGTCTCTGGGGTAGTTGTTGGTGGTGTGGTTCTGTTACGTCATTTCTGGGGGTAGTTGTTGTGGTGTGGTTCTGTTGTCTGGGGGTAGTTTTTGGTTGTGGTGTGGTTCTGGGGGGGTAGTTGTTGTGGTGTGGTTCTGTTGTTGGGGGTAGTTTTTTTGGTGGTGTTGGTATGGTTGTAGTTGTTGTGGTTTTGTTGTCTGGGGTAGTTGTTGGTGGTGTGGTTCTGTTGTCTGGGGGTAGTGTGTTGGTGGTGTTGTTGTTGTGGGGGGAGGTTTGTGGTGTGGTTCTGTTGGGGGGGGTAGTTGTTGTGGTGTGGTTCTGTTGTCTGGGGGTAGTTGTTGGTGGTGTGGTCTGTTGTCTGGGGGTAGTTGTTGGTGGTGTGGTTCTGTTGTCTGGGGGTAGTTGTTTGTTGGTGGTGTGGTTCTGTTGTCTGGGGTAGTCTGTTTGTGTGGTTCTGTTGTCTGGGTTCTGTTGTCTGGGGGTGGTTTTTTGTTGGGGGTAGTTGTTGTGGTGTGGTTCTGTTGTCTGGGGGTAGTAGTTGTTGGTGGTGTGGTTCTGTTGTCTGGGGTAGTTGTTGGTGGTGTGGTTCTGTTGTCTGGGGGTAGTTGTTGGTGGTGTGGTTCTGTTGTCTGGGGGGTAGTTGTTGGTAGGTGGTTCTGTGGTTGTTCTGTGGTCTGTTTGTCTGGGGGTAGTTGTTGGTGTGTGGTTTCTGTTGTCTGGGGGTAGTTTGTTGTAGTTAGTGGTTCTGTTGTCTGGGGGTAGTTGTTGGTGGTGTGGTTCTGTTGTCTGGGGGTAGTTGTGTTGGTGGTGTGGTTCTGTTGTCTGGGGGAGTAGTTGGTGGTGTGGTTCTGTTGTCTGGGGGGTAGTTGTGTGGTGGTTCTGTTCTAGTTGTGGTGGTGGGTTCTGTTTTGTTGTTGTGTTGTGGTTCTGTTGTCTGGGGGTAGTTGTTGGTGGTGTGGTTCTGTTGTCTGGGGGTAGTTGTTGGTGGTGTGGGTTCTGTTGTTGGGGGGTAGTGTTGGTGGTGTGGTTCTGTTGTCTGGGGGTAGTTGTTGGTGGTGTGGTTCTGTTGTCTGGGGGGTAGTGTTGTTGGTGTGTGGTTCTGTTGTCTGGGGGTAGTTGTGTTAGTGGTCTGTTTGTATTGGTTCTGTTGTCTGGGGGTAGTTGTTGGTGGTGTGGTTCTGTTGTCTGGGGGTAGTTTGTTGTAGTTAGTGGTTCTGTTGTCTGGGGGGTAGGTAGTTGTGGTGGTGTGGTTCTGCTTGTCTGGGGGTAGTTGTTGTAGTTAGTGGTTCTGTTGTCTGGGGGTAGTTGTTGGTGGTGTGGTTCTGTTGTCTGGGGGGTAGTTGTTTGTGGTTAGTGGTTCTGTTGTCTGGGGTAGTTGTTGGTGGTGTGGTTCTGTTGTCTGGGGTAGTTGTTGGTGGTGTGGTTCTTTTGTCTGGGGGGTAGTTGTGGGGAAGTGGTTCTGTTACAATGATTAGAATATTTACATAACAGCCACTTTGAATATTTTTAGTAACAGCACTTTGAAAATTTACATAAACCCCCTTAGATATTACGTAACAGCCACTTAGAATATTTACTAACAGCCCCTTTTGAAATATACAGTAACACCTTAGAAAATTAACTAAAAATATGTTAAAAATAATAAATAAGTCATTTTAAATGCTTAAATGACTTTAAATGACTATATGTACCCCTTGTAAATTTCAGCATCGTCAGGTTTTTAAACCCTTTTTAAAGCTCACCATTTTTAATGAACTAAGTGGATGGAAAGACATTGAATTCCACAGAGACCCCGGTACGGTTGGTATACTCTGATCCAGCTTTAAATAACCAGGAAATCCCCCATATGATTCAACTTTTACTTTGGGTGAAACAGAATGTAGAACAAATTTCTATTTTAATTATTTTTTAAAAACCATGAAAACCCCTGTGACCTGTTTGTTTCCCCCGGGGGGGGGGCCCGTATGAAAAAAACAAAAAAAACTGTTGCACTCAAAA
>JAGTTL010001135.1:0-16675 GCA_036851935.1 Coregonus suidteri
GGGGCAAAACCCCACAAGACAATACAAAAAACATGAGAAAAGAGGGGGAGAGATCAGAAAACAGCAAAAAGAACCCACACAAAAGAATGACATGTGTTTTTTGGGGTTGAATTTAAGTGATGAAATGGGGGTTTGTCAAATGATAAGGTCATTGACTGATGGGGCTGACGGAGTTTGCCTGAGGAAAACTGATTTCAAAAACGTTGTTGCATGCATAGGCTGTTAAATGTCTTTAGCTGTAGGCCACTTCTTGCTTTTTGTATCAAGGATTGTTTGTGTGTTTGATAACAGCCAGTTAACGGCTCAGAGATTGGTTGTGGTTGCCATGGAGCTGTGAGGTCGCCTAGGCAGAGAACCCCTGTAAATGTGTTAACATATTTTATTTTTTTATGATTTTTTGATAGCATTCTTTAAAAATCTACTTTCTATTTTGTTAGCTTAGTGTGTTTTGATTATTTATATATCAATTAAATAGTGTCATAAGACCAGCAAGCAGTTACTTTTGTCAAGATACCCAAGAGGCTAGCGAGCTAACAGCTTTTGTTTTCATTTGAAATGGAGATAGCATAGGCTTGGAAATCATTGCTGTAGTCAGTGGTGTAAAGAACTTAAGTAAAAATACTTTAAAGTACTACTTAAGTAGTTTTGGGGGTATCTGTATTTTACTTTACTTTTTCTATTTTGAGAACTTGTACTTTTACTACAGTACATTCCTAAAGAAAATAATGTACTTTTTACCCCATACATTTATCCTGACACACGAAAGTACTCAATACTTTTTGAATGCTTAGCAGGACAGAAAATGTCAATTTCCCACACTCATCAAGAGAACAACCCTGGTCATCCCTAATGCCTATGATCTGGTGGACACTAAACACAAATGCTTCTTTTGTAAATTATGTCTGAGTTTTGGAGTGTGCCCTGGCTACCCGTACAGTAAAAACATAAATAAAAAATGGTGCTGTCTGGTTTGTTTAAAATTTAAAGAATTTGCTGGGGATGGTAAGGGCTGGCTTGATGATCCAGACCTGTCTTACTGACTTGTGTTTTTTTTTTTGCATTGGTTGCGTTTAAATCGACCAAAACCACCTACAGTGGCACTTCCGAAATCCGCGGGGGGAAAGGTGCAGAGCTAGAGCGATGTTGTCAGACCATGAGACATCCCTAAAATGGTTTTCTCATGAAAACGTCTGTAGCGCCCAAACGTTTAACCTACACTATAGGGAAAAGGGGGAAAACTCACGAACACGATGGTGGTCTCGTTTCGCTCTACAACCAACACAAGTGTCATGGGACTCTTTCTGAAATGGGTTTGCCGTCGATGTGCCAACTTCTGTTTGTAGCATCCAAACCGTTGGGCGACAAACGAATGTTTTCCCCACTGTGGAAAGGGGAGATTCTCATGAAACACGATGGTGTTCTCGTTATGTCCTACGACCCCCATGTGTCATGGGACCGACTGAAGGAACCAGTACCAGTTTTAAAAAAATTATGGAAGTACGAAAAGGTAGTTTTTCGCCACGCAAAAAAAGGGGTTAATAGTGCCATTATATATATATATATATATATTGTATATTTTTATATATTTTTTTTTTTTTTTCTGAGCTTTCTTTTATCTCCTAGATATAGTACAGCCACTTCAAAACCATGTTTCTTATTAGGTATTTGTTTTTCAATGTATTTCTCGGGCTATAGATAGTAATAAAGGCCAAATTCAATCATTTTTTACCTTACCATCGCACTGTAAGGTCTTCCCGCCATGTAAAAGACAAGCGGATGTTTCTTGTTCACGGGGTTTGTTTCTGTTTAACTCACTAATTGAGTCTACGCCTGCCCCAGCTTCATACCTGCACCTCTGGGCTCTGCTCAATACAAAATGATTATTTACAGCATTTCTCCCCTTTAAACCCTCATTACTTACCTTTAGAGCTCTGTTACAAACCAGGGCCTGGCGTTACTTTAAAATCCCCCCCAAACACACACACAATCAACCAAAAACCCAATCACAGCAGGTCGCACACAACCACACACAAACACACACACACAGACACACACCAGACACACACATTTCGGGGGAGAGATTTTCCCCTCCCCTTTCCACCCAGAGAAGCCGTTAAAAAAAGCAAATTTATGAGAAGAAAAGGGCAGAAATAAAAGAGATTTGAGCTTATTCACGGTTTGTGTTCCCTCTTTTTCCCTGATCTCTTTTTCCCTTCTCATATTATACAGGGATGACCCCCCCCCATGCCAGCCTGTTTTTATCACAGACAACCCAACACACCCCCCATCATTTCCCCATTCCCCTACGTTCTGCCTTTGGCAAGCCGGGTTATTCAGAAGCTTCTCCAGTCAAACCTACTGAATAGCAAGAACAGGGGGGATATTTACAAACCCACATCCCCCACCTCCCACCAAACCCCCAAAAATTAAAAACGGGAAAATAAGTATGGGCAGAGGGAAAAAAAGGGTTTATTTAAAAAATTTTGCAGATATACTTTATACAGGAGGATATAGAGGTATATGTAGAATGGTTTTATAAGCGATATACGTTAAGTGAGGATATATAGGTATATTGGGAGTGGTGATTAATAAAAGTAATAAAACAAATAAATCAAAATTTTTTATTCACCACAGCCCCGAAAAAAAGGTTTGCGACATTACAGGAAATGCTTATTTATAGCCCTTAACCAACAGGCATTTATTTTAAAAAAAAAAGTAAAATAAAAAAACAACAAAAAAGTTTGAGAAAAAAAGGAGAATTTAAATAAAATAACAGTGGGGAGGCTATATTACGGGGGGGGGGTACGGTGCAGAGCAATGTGCGGGGGCACCGGCTATTTAAAAGGTTTTAAGTAATATGACATGTGGGTGCAGCAGCGTAAAAATATGGGGGGGGGGGGGGGGCCAGTGCAAATAGTCCGGGAGCCAGGGGACTAGCTGTTCAGGGTTTTAGGTTGGGGGGGTGGGAACTGTGAGGTCTTTTGGACCTAGACTTGCACTCCGGGTACGCTTCCCGTGCGGAGCAGAGAGAAAAAAGTCATGACTAAGGTGGGGGAGTTTTTGAAAATTTTTTGGGGGGCCTTCCCTTTGACACCGGGGTATGTATGGGCCCGTACGCATACACTTGTATGCCTGCGGTCAGGGGCCCAAGCATTTGCCATAAGGCGGTGATGAACCAGTCGGGGTGCTCTCGATGGTGAAGCGTAGAATTCTTGGGGATCTGAGGACCATGCAAATTTTTTCAGTTCCGGGGGGGAAGCTTTGCTGCCCCTTCAAAATGTTTGGTGTGTTTGGACCATGATATTTTGTTGGTTATGGGACCCCAAAGGGGAATTTGGGAAGCTCTAAACCTGTTCCATACACCCCCGCGTGAAATGGGGGCGGCCCGTCCTTTTTTTTTTCCGGGAGGTTGTTACCTGGCACCACACGGCCGGGTTTTTGACCTCTCCTATAGGCTGTTCACGTTGTCGGTGACGGCCACCCTGTTTGTGGGAAAACTTTTTGGGTTTTGGAGCTGCCGCCATGCTCATGGGTGAACAGGGATATAGAGGGGATGAGCACGCCCCCCTGGGGGCCCCCTTGTGTGAGGATCAGTGTGGCGATGGTTTTTAAACCTACCCTTACCACCGGGGGGGCCCCCGTCGGGAAAGTCCAGGATCCATTTGCGGGGGAGGTGTTTAGTCCCGGGTCCTTAGCTTATGGGAGTTTTGAGGGCATTTGGGATGCATTTCAGTAGGTTTTCCCTTTTGTCCAGGTGGGAAAGGGCAGTTGGGTGCAATAGAGATTCCATTATGGGATCTTTTGGGGGCGGTATGCAAATTGGAGGGGGGGGGTTTTCTGGGATAATGGTTTTGATGGGCCCTGCCAGCCTTAAAAGACTTATGGCTCAGAGTCAGTGCAAAAGGTCGGTGTCTTTAGGCAGGTTTCTAGTTCTTGGGCACGGGGACTAGGTGGTCTGTTTCAAACATTTTTGGTATTACAGACTCAGACAGGGACAGTAAAAGCAGTGAAGAACTTCCAGTTGGTCAGCACATGCTCGGGAAAACCGTCCTGGTAATCGTCTGGCCCGGGGCCTTTGGAATTTTGACCTGTTAAAGTCTTACTCACATGGCTGGGAGGCTTGAGTAGTCATCCGGAACAGGGTGTCCATGTGCTTCAGTGTGTTTGTAAAGGAGCATAGAAGGGGTTAGCTCGTCTGGAAGTCTTGGTCACGGGGCAGCCGCGGCTGGCTTCCCTTTGAGTTGTAATAGTTTTCAAGCCCCCCACACCGACGAGCGTCGAGCCGGTTTTGGTTTTTTCAATTTTATCCTGTATTGACTTTTTGCCTGTTGATGGTTCGTCGTAGGGCATGAGGGATTTTAAAGCGTCCGGGTTAGAGTCCCGCCCTGAAAGCAGCAGCTTCCCCTTTTAGCTCATGCGGATTTTTCCTGTAATCATGGTTCGGTTGGGGTTTACGTCGGTCATGGGAACGACATCATCGATGCATTTATTGATGAAGCCATGATGATGGGTGTCCCCTAAATGCTATCGAAGAATCCGGAACATTTTCCTGTCTGTGCAGCAAAAAGCCTGTAGCTTAGCATCTCGTCATTGCCCCACTTTTTTTAACGAGTCACGGTGCTTCCTGCTTTAGTTTTTGCTTATAAGCAGGAATCAAGAGGATGGGTTTTATGGTCAGATTCCCAAAAATGGAGGGCGAGGGGAGCTTTTGAGCGTCTCGTTGGGGGGTAAAGGTGGTCTGATTTTTTTTTTCCCCTTTGGGTTTGCACATTTAACTGCTGGTAGAAATTGGTAGAAGGTTTTAATTTTCCTGCATTAAAGTCCCCGGCCACTAGGAGCGTGCCTTGGGAGCATTTTCCTTTTGATGGGCCTTATATACTCATTAGTGCAATTTAATCCAGCATTGGTTTGTGGTGAAAAATAGACAGCTATGAAAAATATAGATGAAAACTTCTTGGTAAATAGGGGGGTGGAGTCTTCACTCGTACTGAATACAGTGAGGTTTTTGGGGTATATGTAGGAGTGGTTTATATAAGCAGATATACTGTATACATGAGGATATATAGGTAAGTAGGATGGTTTTATAAAGCAAAATTACTGTACACAGGAGGATATATAGGTTAGTAGGATTGGTTTACATAAGCAGATATAGTGTAGTTTGGGAAAAATGGAGGGGGGGTTTATTCAGAGTTACCCAGACAGTCAGTTAGCAGACTGGTGCTGCAGTGGAATGGGATTTGGAAATTGGATTTTGACTCCACTCTGTTAGGTGAGTCGGGTTTCTTGATGATCTGTCTGTGGCCCTTTTGTTTTTATGGATGATGCCCCCCCAAAGTTTGAGTGTTGTGCTGTGTACTTCAGTGTACATGCACTAGCTAAGTTGTTTGTGTGTTGTGTGTGTGTGTGTGTGTGGTTTACATGAGTGTCTTTCTGGGTACACCAAAGTGGAGGGAGAGCCCTAATGTTAAAAGGGGGATCAGCATGTTGGAATAGGGCGCCGGGTTTGTGTATTGTTCAAGATTTACGTCTCTGACCCTCCCGTATGCGCGTGTTTGGGTTTGGCAGATTAGAAGCCCCCTTCGGGCCTTTGGCTCTTTATTTGTCAGAAAGGCAATGGAAAAATAAGGTTGCTAAGTTTTACTCCTGCAGGAGGAGGCGTCTATGCGGGCTAGCTAGGGGAGGACCACCCACAGCCAAAAAAAGACTGTCTTTTTGGCGTTTTTTTTTTCCCCCTTCACCAGGTGAGGGATTGTGAGATCACTCTTTCCCTTTAAACCAGAGAGGGGTGTTATCCATCACACTCCCCCCCCGAGGAGCCCCCCCCACCCCCCCTCACCCGCCTGCCCCCCCCCTCCCCGTCCCGCTATCGTGAATAAACTGTTTTTGTCTCAAAAAACCCCCCCATCCAATCAGAAACCCCCCGGTCTCTATTATTTATAATAGTCCCCAACACTAAACACACACGGGCCCAGCCAAATCACAGATTAGTTTTGGTGTGGTGGTGTGTGTGTTCATGCTTTGCAGGCACACTTTTTTAGAGGGGTTTTCCATCTCTCAACTTGAGGAATGTTTTCCACTACAATACCTTCCTGCCTGGTTTTCCATTGAAGTCAAGTGGATTTTATAGCCAAGCCCAGTAAAGTCAGCTGGGCCGGGTTTTTGGTTTTCGCTCCAGCCCTAACCTCCCACACTTAGGGGTCAGACACCCCTAGAAATCGGGATGGATAGGACTGTTTTTATACAGTGGAGGCCTTTCCTTCTCTTGCTAGAAAAAAAAGAATCCCTGCGGTCCCGACCTGGTACCAACAAACCCTGCCTTTTCTTTTTGAAAATTTGTAAGTCAGAGGGGCCCGAAACTTGATTTTGACCCAATCAGAGAGCAAAAACCTCCACAGGGGACCTGATGGAGGACAAAAAAAGGGAAAAATAGAGCATTTTTTCCCAGTGTAATAAAACCCCTTTTCATCAAAATTTCTAACAAAAATGATAAGCGCAAAGCATAGGATTTTGTGAGAAGAAGGAAAATATTTGTTAGGTTTGATAATGGCATTTGCTTTTATTTAGGTTAGCTTGCAAACGACCCGGGAGTCCAAACATTTATAGAATGAAGGATTGAAGCAGCACAATGCCACAACACTAAAGCTTCCCCGTAGCATTAGCGATGATAAAGAAAAAATTTTAAATTTCCCACTCCCTTTATCCCATACCCCAATACCAGTTCGCTTGCTAGCTAACTTTAGTTTAACGGTTAGTCGCCATTTGCCAGTGGCACAACATAGTAGCAGCTTCTCCATGACCCCGGGAGCATACGGGCAGCTGTTTTCGTTCAAAAGGATCCTTTGTGTTTTAAATTTAATGTTTCTAGCACGCATTTTTCTAGTTGTGGCCATCTGGCTAGTATCAACAAGGGTTTACTAAAAAAATTATAGCTAGTAGCAAAAATTTTAGCACAGCTTGTTGTTAGTTAGTTAAATTAGCATATTGTAAGACCTGATAGATCAAAAAAAGAAAAAACGTCCAGACAGAGGTTTGAGTTTTCGAAGGAGGTTTAAAACCAACTTTCCCAAAGGTACGTTGGGCCTTTGCCCCCGCCAAAAAAGAAAGAAAAACCCACAACCCAAATCGGCCCTTCTCTCGTGAAGCCCGAACTTTAAAGAGAGAAAAAAAAAAGAAAAAACCTGGTTTTAATTTCCAATGTCCATCCCCTGCCCAAACCCCCCCTCCACGCCATCCGCCAACCGCCGGGTCCCCGGCTCAGAACTTTTCCGGGCTTTCCCCCGTGTTTGGCAGAAGCGGGTTTGATTGAAGTCGGACCCCGCGAACATGGGTAGGTAGGTACAACAAAAACCATTACTAGCCAAAACATAAACACAGTGTCTGTGCGGGTCGTACACAGCCCCCCCCCCACAAAGCCCCTGCCCCCGAGGGAACAAACAAAGTCTCGAAGCGCCCCGGGGGCCCCTTTTGCCTGCGTGGCTGGAGGGCCCGCAGAGTGCCCCATGGGAACCAGGGATGAAGGCAAGGACATGGGGGGAAAAGGGAAGGGGGAACGGGAAACAGTCGGGCTCTGGGGAACCAGCGGTGACACAGGGGAGGGGCTGTCTGGAGCCTTTTTCGCGGCACCCGGGGGTGGGTCCCGGAAATGTCATGCCAGAGGGGAATTGTGGGGGGGTTTTGGGGTTGGGGGGAAGAGGCCCCTTTATATGGGGGTAACCTGTCCCCGGGGCAGTGTCCTTTTCCCCCTGGGAGGAAGCTGCACCCGGTAAACAACCTCCCCTACCCTTCCGGGCACTGCAGGGTCCCCCCCAGGACTGTCCCCAAATTGGGGGATCTGCCTTTTTTTTACGGGCTTAGGGCCCAGACCAGCTCCCCAGCCCCAAAAATGCCTTCCCCGGGGGGTTTCAATCATATTCCTCTTTGCCCACACCCCATTTAGCAGCTGCTCTCGGCGAAGGGTTTTTGGGCTGTTCCGGCGGGGCCTGGAGTCTCCGGGATACTCCCGGGCCCCCGGGGGAAACATGAGGGCTATCCAGGGGGACCAAACGCATTCCCAGGGCGGTCTCTTCCCCCGCAGAGGAGGGCAGGCGTGCAGGAGGGGAGTCTGGACAGCGGGCGGATGCCCTGAGGCCTGGCAGGTGCTTGTCCCCGTCACGTGGGGTTTGGAAGAGACGTGCCCAGCTGCGTCCCAAACGTTTTTTTGAAACGCTCCACAAGGCCATCACTTTTAGGATGGAGAGGAGTAGTGCGGGGCTTGTGCATACCAGCCTCCACACATGGTGGCGAAAACCACGGGGGCTCAAAAATTTTTGCCTTGGGCGCTTTTGGAGGACTTTTCAGCTCCAAACCCTGAAAATCCCGTGTCAGGGGTCGACGATGGTCTCTGCCTCCCGGTCAGCAGCATAGGCCTCGGGCCATTTTGTAAAAAAAACCCCTGACGTGAGCACCCGCGGTTTCCACTGTCTTGGTGGGGGAAAGGCCCCCCTACATCCACTCCCACCCTCCCCTGGGGAAACCCCCCTGGGAACTGTTGGAGCTGAGCATGAGAAACGGCCGGGGGGCCCTTCTCGCTTCAGTTGTCACAGCGGCGGCAAAAATCTTTCCCCACCCCCTTGTGGCCCCAGAAAAGCCTGACGGAGGCGGCGCATTTTTTGTGACCCCCAAAGGGCAGTCCCCCCCCCCCCATGAGTATTGGAGACAGCTCCCCCAAGCTTTTGGGGCCCACCCGCCACCCTTTCCCCCCCCGTAAATGATCCTTTCCCTGCCCCCGAACACGCCACAGCCAGCCGCAGTCGCTAAACTTTACCACAACCCCTTGGCGCGGGGTGAGAGCGCTGTCACTTTCCCCTGGGGGCCTCACCTGCGCCCCCTTTCCCCCCCTGTAGCCTGGGTAGGTCTGTGTCCGTCCCCGTGCGCCCCCATTTAGCCCCATCGACAGTTGCAGCTCACGCGACAGGCCCCCTCGCCCCCAACCGTGGCACAGACCCCCTCCCCTTTCACAAGCTCTCTTCCCGTCCCTTTTCCCTTTACAGTGGCGGCAGCCGTTGAGTCAGGGCCGCGGGGCATGGGCGGGGTTTTGGGTGGCGTGCCCCTGCCCTGTGCACCACCGTGAAGTATACGGCTGAAGCCCCCAAAAAGCGGCCCCGCCCCCTGGTCTCTGAAAGCAGAGCCACTGGGGGACAGAGTGGTCGTCCTTACAGTAAAGGGCAGACCACCCCGGTAGACTGAAGGTTTTTGGGGAAACCAAACAGCCAAGAGCTCCCGCCGGGGGTGAACAGTAGCGGCGCTCATGCTTCAAAGTTTTGCTGAAGTACGCCCCGCTCTCCCCCCCTGGCCCCCCCTGGGCCAGCACCCCACCTGCCCCCAAATTTCCGCGTCTGTGTCCAGGATAAAGGGCAATGTAGGGCAGGGGGGGCGGGGGGGCCCGTCAGTGCACGTTTGGGGGGTTGAACGCCCCCTCACACTCCCCTGTCCAAGTGAAAGCCTTTTCCTTTGGGAGAGGCGGTTTGTGGAGCAGCAAGCTTGAGAAGCCCCGTACAAAACCTCCTGTAGTACGAGGCCAGGCCCAGGAAGCCCTTCAGCTGACGCGGTCGGTGGGGTGGGCCATCTCTGACAGCCCCCCCACCTTTTCCTCCATGGGTGACCCCCCTTCCCCACTCGGTGGCCCCCAAAAAGGAACCTCTCCCATGAAGTGGACTTCTGGGGGGAGCTTCAGACCTGCGGCAGCCCCCTCTCCACACACCCCCGTACGCCCCCAGGGCTGAGGAAAAAGGAGCTGCCATTTGGGCCCGGATTCATCGAGGGATGCAGGGCCTGCGTCGGGGGAGCCCCAGCACCCTGCCTCAAAAGCTCAAAAATAGGGAGCGTTTCAAGGCCCAAAGACAGGCCTGAACTGCCAGTGTCCTTGTTAGTGGAGAACGCATTTTGGCTTGGCCTCTGGGGAGAGGGGCACCGCCAGACCCCGCGGAGGGCTAGGAGGAGAACCAGGAGGACCCCCCAACCCGGTCCCGGGGAACCTCGAACGTGGTAGGGGTTGAGTCCTTCCCCGGTTACCTCATTCAGCCGCCCCGTAAGTCCGCACAGAACCTCAGCTTGCCCCCTTTCGGAACCCTGACGATGGCGCCCCCCAGGGGCTGTTGAGGGGTCAATGAAGTCTGCCCCCTGCACTCTAAAAACAGCCTTGTCTGCCGCCTCCTGGCGTGCAGGGGATAGGAGGGGCGCATTTGATAGGTCGAGCATACCTGTGCGATTCATGCTGCACCAGATGAGTCTGACCCCCCTCTTTCCCACTAGCGCAAAGCTGTCTCTGAATTCAAACAGCAAAAAGCCTCAACCGTTTTTGCTTCGGGTCAAGACCAACACAGTTCCTCCCCCAATCCCCTCACGCAGGGCAGTGTCCCCTCCCTCCCCTCTGGGGTTTGTGGGCGTGGGGGGGAGCGGCCCGGGTCACAGAGGGCTGTGTCGTGGGGTAGCTGGGGGGAAAGAAACAAACGCCGTGGTGACAGGGGGGCTGGGGAAAAGTACACCCCGTGTGGGGAGGGGGGGGAGCCATGAGTTTCTGTGTTTAAATGTTGGAGTAAAGGGGTTTTTTGGGTTGAGGAATGTGAATTTGGGGCCCCTGGTGACCTCCGGCCCCCCCTGGAAGTCATGTGCCCCCTTTGTCTTTAAATGGCGCCTTGGCCTAAGAAAGTCCAACCCCCGGATAAAGGTCCGCACAGCCGCAACCCCCCAGGATGACGCCAGTCCTGCCCCTACTGTAGAGTCATTATTCCCTTCCCTTTTTATGGGGCCAGCTCACCCGTGACTGTGCGGAGCTGCACAGTTTTAGGCTACACGAGCCAACCTGGCACAAATCGGGGCCCCACCAGGGTTCTGTGGGGCCCCGTGTCCCCCGGGCGGGCAGGGCACCCCCCCCACAGTGAAGGGACTGACAAAAAACCCCAACAAGGTCCGGCCCCCCCACAACAACAGGCCCATCCGCTTGCCCTTTTCTGCTTTGGGGGGAAGGGAGCCCTTTCTTCCCCGTCTGTGCCGGGGGGCCCCCTGAAGAAGTGGTGGTTGGGAAGAAAGCCAGGGGTCCGCACTACCCGGTCTATGGGGGGCCCCGAGCCTTTTTCCCGAGCCGGGGGCAGGGGGGGAAACCGGCGCAGTGGCCGGCCCGGCCCCAACCCCCGCGACCCGGGGCCAGGGCGTGTGTTTTGCCGCCGTAGGACACAGCACGAAGGGGTTTTGTCATTTCAGCCACCCAGCAGGCTTTTCCGGCCCCCGGGGGTTGCCCCACCGCCAGAGGGTCTGTCTCCCGCCCCCCCCCAAAGCCCCAGCTGAAGCCCCAGCCCAACCAGCCCCTCTCCCAAAACCCTCTCCAAGGCTACCTGCAAGACTCGGAGAGCCAGCTGGGTCTGTATGCGCCCGTCGTAGGAGAGAGCGCCTGTATGAACTGGCCGTGCTAGCTCGTCTGCAGGAGGGGGGCGGGGGCAAGCCGCCGAGAGAGGCTCTCAATGTCATTAGCTAGCACCCCGTTTTGAGCTCTCCAGGTGCCTGCGCTATTTCTCAGTTTGGGGCGAGTAGCCCGGGCTGTAACACTGCCATAGCGCTCCTCAGTGCTCCCACTAAAGCACATAATCACGTCTGTCCTCGGGGGGTAAACAATATCAAAAAGGCCCGAGCTTAAACCCTGAGGATAAAGCCAAAGCAGTCCCCCATCTCATCCGACCACCCCCTAAAATGAGCAAACAGTTCAAACTGAGCAGAAAAGCTTTCCCCAAACCGCCCTACCGGAATACTTCGGGGGGCTTAACGGATACGGGCGCAGCCGGGGAAATGGGCGCCCCCATGTTGTTTCATCCCGCGCCCCCCTTCCCCGTCCTGCCGCGTCGACGCAAAACCCCCTTTGGTCCCCCCCCACCCGAATCCGCGCGAAAACAGTCGAGAAGCATCATGCCCCCTTCGCCCCCATCACTCTAAAGTCCCCCTCAACGGCCTCTGGGCCGTGCCCCGGCGATTCCTCAGCCAGAACCCCCGCGTCCCCTGCACCGCACCCCCTTTGGGCCAAATCGTTTCCCCACCTCCCCCTCACTTTCGGATTCCCTCGAAGCATCTCAAACCCCGTTCTCACCTACGGTAGCTAGCCACAGAAGTCAGTAGCTAGTGGCTACTTTATCAAGTTTTTTACTTTGACCCAAGTAAGACCTGACGATCATAAAAGAACAACGTCCAGACAGGGATTGATTTTGAAAAGGGCGGTTATTAAACCCCCTTTTCACGGTACTGTTTTGGGCCCCCTTTTGCCCACGCCAAATAAAAGAAAGATAACCCCCAAGCCCAAACGTGACCCTCTCGTGAGCCAGGTAAAGAAGAAAAAAAGCTAAACCTGGTCTTTAATTCCCAAAGCTCCCTCCCCCCCCCAACCCCCTCCACGCCCCTCCCCCAACCGCCCGGATGCCCCCGGGATCGAACATTCCAGGGTTCCGTGATTGGCAGAAGCAGGGTTTATTTAATTCGGACCCCGAACATGGGGAGGGAGGTACAACACAACCCTTATAGCCCAAAACTAACACACAGCTGTTGTGCGGGTCGCTACAATATAATAAGGCACAAGCCAAAAAAGCTAGCCCCATTGTGGTTGGAGGTTTTGACTATGGACAGTGAGGATTGTGTATGTGAAAAAAAAAAGTTAACGCCCACACTCGGGCAGAGGTGCTAAGACCCTGGCAGTCAGTGTCCTTTGGTGGTCTGAGCCTTAGACATTCAAATAAATTCTAAGATATGTCAGAGGGTCAGCTTTCAATCTTCTCTGCAGGTGTTGAACAACGTTGCCAAAGACAAACACACACAGGCCAGTCTCGTGGCCGCAGAGATTATTTTCTCAGTGAGTGGAGTGTTTTGTTGGTTGTGTTTGTATAGGATTAATAACCTGACAGTGACATAGTACTGCCATACAGAAATGTAGGCTGCATTCCACCGTAATTGGGTTAACATTTGGAAGCCCTAGGGTATGTGTGCTGGGGACGGGGGTGGCAGAAGGGTCGAGACTGGGGGGGGGTGTATATATACAGTGGGGAGAAAAAGTATTTGTTTACACTGCCGATTTCCCAGGTTTCCTACTTACAACGCATGTAGAGGTCTGTAATTTTTATCATAGGTTAAACTGTGAGAGACGGAATCTAAACAAAAATCCAGAAAATCACATTGTATGATTTTAAAAATTTAAATTTGCATTTTATGCATGACATAAGTATTGATCACCTACCAACCAGTAATAATTCCGGCTCTCACAGACCTTTTAGTTTTTCTTAAGAACCCCTTTCCGTTCTCCACTCATTACCTGTTTTAACTGCACCTGTTTGAACCGTTTACTTGTTATAAAAGCTACACCATGCGCTCCACACACTCAATCAAAACAGACTCACAACATATCTCCACCAATGGCAAAGATCCAGAAGAGCCAGCCAGAGAAGCTGACATGAGAGAGAGAGATGAGGAGCTGTTGCCCACCGCAAGGACATCAAAGGTTGAAATGCATTAGACCTGCACAAGGCGTGGGATGGCTCACAGGGACAATAATAGGGCAAGCGATGGCTTGCGATGCGGATTGCGATGGCAACACACTTGCTGGACTGCAAATTATTAGAAAAGCGAAGAAGTCAGAAGATGACGCAGTCACTCACCACTCGGTCATGGGGCCTCAGCCATGGCAAAGATCTCAACTCATGGGGCATCATAAATCGATAATGAGGAAGGTGTATGGTGGATCAGCCCAGAAGTACTACACGGCTGTAACTGGTCAATTGACCCCTGAAAGAGAAGCTGGGGACCACAGTCTCAAAGAAAACATTAGTAGTCCCACAACGCCGTCATTGGATTAAAATGCCGCAGCGCACGCCAATGCGCATGCCAGGGCAAGTCTGATAGTTTGTCAATGACATCTGGTATGATCCAGAGGAGGAATGGGTAGAAGGTCATATGTCTGATGAGAGCACATATAATAGCTTTTGGTCTCAAACTTCTCACTCGCCGGTGTTCTTGGTGAGGATAGAAGAAGGATAGAATACAAACGCTAACGTAGTACACCATCCCAACTCCGCTGAAGCTATTGGAGAATGTGTTGTGATACACCATCATTTCTTTTTGGGGATGCCTTTTCGCAAAGGGGACAGGCTGACCTGCCCCTACTGTGAGGGGAGGATGGATAGGGGGCCAGGGATCACGAGAATCTTGGCCAACAACCTCCTTCCCTCAGTAAGAGCATTGAAGATGGGTCGTGGTGGGTCTTCCAGCATGACCAATGATCAACCCGACACCACACATGCCTAAGGTGCAACGTAATGTATGTGGCCTCTAGTAAGAAGCATCTCAGGTCCTGGAGTGGCCTAGCCAGTCTCCAGACCCTGAACCCAATAGAAAATCTTTGGGGGAGCTGAAAGTCCGTATTGCCCAGGGGACAGCCCGAAACCTGAAGGATCTGGAGAAGGTCTGTAGGAGGAGTGGGCTAAAACCCCTGCTGCAGTGTGTGCAAACCTGGTCAAGACCTACAGGAAACGTATGATCTCTGTAATTGCAAACAAAGGTTTCTGTCCCAAATTTTAAATTCTGCTTTTCTGATGTATCAAATACTTATGTCATGCAATAAAAAGCAAATTAATTACTTAAAAATCATACAATGTTGATTTTCTGGATTTTTGTTTTAGATTCCGTCTCTCACAGTGAAATGTACCTATGATAAAAATGACAGACCTCTACATGCTTTGTAAGTAGGAAAACCTGCAAAAATCGGCAGTGTATGAAATACTGCTCTTCCCACTGTATAAAGTTGGATTAGGGCATAGTCAACTCTAAGACACACATTCACACAAAAAAAAACACTTACTCAGTGTAGACACAAGCAGACAATGCCGTACACTGCCAAAACGAAACACAAGCTATTTACTTTCCCAATTTGCTTTCTAAGTATTCAGAGTTTTATTTTCCTCAAGGAAACATTTCTTTTTACTTCCTCTTTGCAAAGTACGTGGGGGAGAGGAAGAGGAGGTGATAAGAAGAAAGATACAACAAATAATTATACAGTGAGAGGTATAGGAATGAGACGCAAAGACTCAGCCAGTGATTACAAAGATAAACAACATCTCCTTTGGGTTCATCGGTCTATAGCGCCTACTTCAAAATCACACAATTCATTGGTTATGGCTGCCTTCTGTTTCTTTGTTCCTCCTCTCTGCATTCAGAAGCAGCAGTTAGGATTCATAAAAAAAAGTAAGATAAGTGTTCCTTTTCCAATGGGCTGCATTATGGAATCTACTCATCTCTCTCCGTGGCTCCGCTCCGCTCCCAGTCCCTCGCCACAGGGATGCCAGGCCACAGATGAAAAGCACGGTTTGCCTTTACATTTCTCTAGTCATCCCTCGCTCCGCCCCGCTCCGCTCCATTCCGACTCATGGATGCGATGTTCCGACACTCCGCTTGTTTATTCATTCGGGGAGTCATTGAGCAGCGAACAGACACACACACACAAGACACACACACACACATCACCCTTTGAGTAGAGGAGTAGAGCAGAGGAGGAGGGAAAAGGACACGAGGGTGAAAGGGATTTATGAGAACAGGGAGGAACCCAGGATTTGATTTTGAAAAGCAGTTACAAAGGCATGCGAGTGACGGAGCATGAACACATGTGTTGGATGGGGATACAAGTAGCTGATATACACTCTACAGTATGCACACCCGGATGTACTGTATTCACAGCGGTTGACAATATTGCTTCTGAAAAACTGTAATACCCCCGATCTCCCAAAATGTTTCCCTGTGGGTACAGAGATAGAAAGAGTGAGGAAGAGAGAGCAGAAGTTACGTGATGGAGGCAGAAACTCGGCCTCTACACTCAGATGTCTGGCTTAAGGAGATCATGAGGAGCTTCCTCCTAATGTCATCTCTGCTTGACCCAAAACCCAATTCTCTTCTCTCCTTTCACACACACTCTCTTTTTGGGGATGTCTGGTTTCATCCTCCTTCTCTCGCTCTCTTGCTCTCTCTATTAAAAAGGCACTTTCTAGCTCTCATTAAAATCTTCTCAGCTGAATCGGACAGGGAGGAGAGATGTGGCAAGTAGATGTAAGTATAAAGGCAGTTTTTTTCATATTTTTTTTCGAACAGCTTGGAATTTTTGTTGCACTTGGAACAGCTGTGCCAATAAAGCATATTTGAGTTTAATTAAAAGTAGGGAAGGGAGAAAACTAGGAGGTCGAGAGGGGCATGCATGGGAGAAGAAAGGGAGACAGAAATAGAGAACGAGCAGGGGTGAGAAAGAGAGGAGGGAGACAGACAGAGTGCTGGGGCTGGGTTGTACTGTGTCAGATCAGTTAGGTTGTGAGGACAGACAGCTAACTCTCATCGGGGAGAGACCCCTTCAGGGGGAAATAATCTCTCTATTTCTTACTCTTCTCTGTCTCTTTTTCTCTCTCTATCCCACTCTCTGACACCACCACAACACACACACAACACACACACACACACACAAAACCACACAACACACACACACACACACACACACACACAGACAGAGGCCACTCTAAGGCCCTCAAAATTCTCTGCCTTCCAGCACTAATTTAATGCCTCTCTTGACAAATGGATTGTTGAAAAAACACACGCAACGCACCATTAGGCTTCCCTCCCTTTTTCGGAAACG
>JAGTTL010001136.1:0-12500 GCA_036851935.1 Coregonus suidteri
TAATGACTGTTGTCCTGCCCTTTCTGTACAAAAACGAATTTGCAGTTTTTATGTATATATTCTTATAAATAAATCCATTGAAAGGTCTGCTTGCTTGGCATACAGGCAGGTCACCCGTGATACAAGTCAGTATTCAACGTCCATCCATGTCTGAGGACATTGGGAGATGACGTGGAAACCGGACACTAGGTGCAACAGTGAGCGCTGTTACCTTCAAGTAGGCTTTGTTTTTTTTAGGGCGTTGGGGACGGACGTAAGCTTCTGCCTCTGGTTCCAAAGGTTGCATGTTTGAATCCAGTGATAGAAAGTTGTTTTTGAATTTTTATTCTAAGCCAATCCCAAATCATAACCCTTACCTTAACCATTCTGAGTCAATGCCTAAACTTAACCTTGGAACGATACAGAGAAGTAACCAAATACTTTGAAATTTGACATTTGGAACAACTTCAAAATTAGGCGTTTGAGACACATGGATGAAGGTCTTATTCTGACGTGAGACTGTGAGAGCTTGTTGTGGCATGATCATTCATCCTCTGAGAACTGGCCTGATTGACACAGCTGCAGTACTGATATGCAGCACATGGCGGCAGTGTAATGCAGTGGTTGACAGCTGTTGTGAGATTCAGCGGTGGCATCAACAACTGCGAAGGGAAGAATCCATTTGGGGAGAATAATTTAAACTCCGTCAACAATATTTCTTACACTGTATGCAGCTCTCTTAACTGCTAGACAAATCTCAGCTCTATCTTTTTCCACTTTGCCATATCTTTCAACATTACATTTTCCATTTACTTCATACTGTGTAAAAATATTGTTGATTGAGTTTAAATTACTCTCCCCAAATGGGTTCTTCCCTTCTCAGTTGTTGATACCACAACTGAATCCCGAGCCAACTAGGTGAAAACTGATGTGCCCTTGAGCACGGCACTTAAACCTAATTGCCCCTGTAAGTCACGCTGGATAAGAGTGTCTGCTAAATGACAAAAGTGTGTGTGTGTGTTACACTCTATATAGCTTCAGATGGTGACAGATGGGTCTATATAGAGGTACAGAATACATATCTAGCTGAACCAACCACAGATGGGTCTATAAAGACATACAGAATACATATCTAGCTGAACCAACCACAGATGGGTCTATAAAGAGGTACAGAATACATATCTAGCTGAACCAACCACAGATGGGTCTATAAAGAGGTACAGAATACATATCTAGCTGAACCAACCACAGATGGGTCTATAAAGAGATACAGAATACATATCTAGCTGAACCAACTATATATGGGTCTATAAAGAGATACAGAATACATATCTAGCTGAACCAACCACAGATGGGTCTATAAAGAGATACAGAATACATATCTAGCTGAACAAACCACAGATGGGTCTATATAGAGATACAGAATACATATCTAGCTGAACCAACCACAGATGGGTCTATAATGAGATACAGAATACATATCTAGCTGAACCAACCACAGATGGGTCTATATAGAGGTACAGAATACATATCTAGCTGAACCAACCATAGATGGGTCTATATAGAGATACAGAATACATATCTAGCTGAACCAACTATATATGGGTCTATAAAGAGATACAGAATACATATCTAGCTGAACCAACCCTAGAACTACTGAATGCTCCTATTCACTAGTGCGTCCTGGCACCAAACCTGTAAACAATCATGCTCAATTGAATTACAGATACCCACTTGGCTGTGGCTTGTACAGACGCCTTTATCAAATAGCTGGACACTTGGCAAGATACACACAAACACAATGTTTCAACAGATATGAAGGGGTGTGTGTATTTGTGGAGATGGAAAAACAAGGTTTGAAAACAGGTCTGTACAAATAACATCAAATACAAAGTAAGGAACAAGTAGTAGAAGAAGAGAGAGAGAAGGGAGAAAGGGAGAGAGAGAGAGAGAGAGAGAGAGAGAGAGAGAGAGAGAGAGAGAGAGAGAGAGAGAGAGAGAGAGAGAGAGAGATAGGAGACGGGAGAGGAGAGAGAAGAGAGAGAGAGAGAGGGAGAGAGAGAGTGAGAGAGAGAGAGAGAGGAGACGGGGAGAGGAGAGAGAGAGAGAGAGAGAGAGAGAGAGGAGACGGGGCAGAGGAGAGAGACAGAGAGAGAGAGAGGAGACGGGGAGAGGAGAGAGAGCTCCAAAAAGACAGGCAGAGCAGTAATAACAAGCTGACCACACTAAGAGAGGAGCTGCAGGAGAGAAAGAGAACAGAGGACAGACTGCAGGAGCAGCTAGATCACCACTCTATGACCTGCCATCACACAGCAGAGGAGCCCACCTCAACCAGCCAGGCCTCCCCAGCCCTGCCGGCTGCATGCCTCCCCCCCAGCCCCCAGAACAGCTTCCAACTGACAGCGGCACCGGCACAGACCAGCCACACCCCAGCTCCAACACCCACCAGCCCCAACCCTACCCCCTCCAGTCCAGAAGAAACACTGGCTGAGATTGTCCTGTTGATGGACTCAAATGGGAAGTTTGTTCAGGAGAAGAAACTTTTCCCTAGACACAAAACGAGAAAGGTGTGGTGCCCAACAACGCAGAGTGCCATGGCGCTGCTTGATAAGGCCCAGCTTGGGTCGCCAAGCCACATAATCATACACACCGGAAGCAACGACCTGCGTGCTCAGCAGGAGAGGGTGGCGACTTCACTACGGGGAGTGATTGAGAAGGCCTCCGCAATCTTCCCCAACTCAAGGATCGTGGTGTCAACCCTTCTACAGAGGAAGGACTTCCACCCTGCCACAATCCAAAGAATAAACGCCAGCCTCTCCCGGGACTGTGCCCTGCGACCCAATGTACACCTGGCCCACCATCCCACCCTCGATCTGGACTGTCTCTATGACCATGTTCACCTGTACAGGGAAACAGTCCCCATCCTTGCTAAAACTCTCAAGGACGTCGCTTTAAACCGCATCCAGACCTCTCCACCCAGGAACAGCGGAGCAATCTCCACCCCCCCCCGAGATCACAGAGACAACACCCCGGACCAGTACCCTGGACCCCCCAGCCACGGCCACTGCACCACCAACCTCAATGCCCACCACATCCAGCGCAGCACAGACCACCCCAGCCCAGCTTCAGACCCACCCAGACGAGGCCTAACACCCCCCTCCCCCCACCACAGACCCACACCTGGAGGAGCCACAGCCCGGCAGACAGAGCTATGCACAAGCTGTGAGAGGAGCAACTGGTCCAGCTCCCACCAACGAAATGAGTGACATCAAACAAATGCTGAATCTACTATGCTCACATGTGATAGGCTGAGGGTCATGGTATGATGAGCACAAGAACTCCACCATCCTCACACTACATCCACCCAAGTGGCATGACACAAATACTATCTTAAATGATAAACAAATCACATTTGCATAATAAGAGTTTACCTTAATTGAAAAAATCCTATTTTAATAGTTCTTGTTGGATTGTGAGTGTTTATCTCATTTTGAATGTAAAGAAAAAACAGTTATGAAGTCTTTTTACGTTGCATGTTGGAATTTACAAGGCTTGAAGTCCTCTGCTTTTGGGCTAAAGAGCAGAAACCCAGACTTCCTTAAATAAATTGATGATGTTGATATTGTAGTACTACAGGAAACATGGTGCAGAGGTGATGTTTCCACTGGCTGTCCACTAGGTTATAGGGAGATAATCGTACCATCCACCAAATTAAAAGGAATCACACAGGGCAGAGACTCAGGGGGAATGCTAATATGGTATAAATCTGAACTAACTAATTCAATCGAATTGATCAAAAGAGGAGAATTCTTTATCTGGCTAAAAATCAACAAGGAGGCTATCTTAACAGATAACAACGTCTTCCTCTGTGCCACATACATTCCCCCCTCAGAGTCACCCTACTTCAATGAAGAGAGTTTCTCCATTCTAGAGGGGGAGATTAGTCACTTTCAGGCCCAAGGCAACGTGCTGGTCTGTGGAGACCTGAATGCTAGAACAGCAGAAGAACTAGACACTATTAACAGTCATGGGGACAAACACCTACCGGGAAGCAACAACCTTTCCCTCCCCACATACCCCCCTAGAAACAACTATGACGTGAAAAACAAAAATGGAGTACAGCTCCTGAAGCTCTGTCGAACACTGGGTCTGTACATAGTCAATGGTAGGTTAAGAGGGGACTCTTTTGGTAGGTACACCTACAGCTCATCCCTTGGCAGCAGTACTGTAGACTACTTCATCACCGACCTCAACCCAGAGTCTCTCAGAGCCTTCACAGTCAGCCCACTAACACCTCTCTCTGACCACAGTAAAATCACAGTGTATCTGAAAAGAGCAGAACCCAACCATGAAGCATCACGGCCCAATAAATTACATGGTACTAAACAGACCTATAGATGGAGTGCAAACAGTACAGAAATCTACCAAAAAGCAATTAGTAGCCAAAAAATACAATCTCTCCTGGACAACATTTTAGCATTAACATTCTCCTACACCAATGAAGGTATAAATTTGGCCGTTTGGAACATAAACTTTATATTTGACAAATTAGCCTCCTTGGCTAATCTTAAGAAACATAAGAGCAAACCAAAAATAATAGATCATGAAAATGGTTTGATAATGATTGCAAAAATCTAAGAAAGTCATTGAGAAATATATCTAATCATAAACACAGAGACCCAGACAACAAAAATATACGTCTTCAATATGGGGAAACACTGAAGCAATACAAACACACCCTAAGAACAACAAAGGAACACCACATTAGAAATCAGCTGGATGTGATTGAGGAATCCATAGAATCAAACCACTTCTGGGAGAATTTGAATAAATTAAACAAACCTCATAATGAGGAATTGGCTATCCAAAATGGGGATATGTGGAGAAATCACTTTGCAAACCTCTACAGCAATATAACTAAGAGCCCAGAACAACAAGATATACAAGAAAAATTACAAATCCTTGAATCAGCAGTCAAAGACTATCAGAATCCTGTGGATACCCCAATTAGAGAACAATAATTATTGGAAAAACTTTGCACTCTCCAACCCAAAAAGGCCTGTGGTGCTGATGGTATTTTAAATGAAATGATCAAATATACAGACCACAAATTCAAATTGGCTATACTCAAACTCTTCAACATTATCCTAACTGCAGGTATTTCCCCCGATATTTGGAACCAAGGATTGATCACACCAATTTATAAAAATGGAGACAAATTTGACCCAAATAATTACAGAGGAATTTGCGTTAACAGCAACTTGGGGAAAATTCTCTGCAGTATCATAAACAGCAGACTACATAATTTCCTTGATAAACACAACGTCCTAAGCAGAAGCCAGATTGGATTTGTAAAAAATTATCATACAACAGACCACATTTACACCCTCCAGACTCTAATTGACAAACAAGTAAATCAAAACAAAGGCAAAATCTACTCGTGTTTTGTAGACTTCAAGAAAGCATTTGATTCAATTTGGCACGAAGGTCTTTTTTTACAAACTAATAGAAAGTGGTATTGGAGGGAAAACATATGATGTTATTAAATCAATGTACACTAAAAAACAAATGTGCGATTAAAATCGGCAACAAGCAAACAGACTTCTTCTCTCAGGGACGTGGAGTGAAACAGGGCTGCCCAATAAGTCCAACACTATTTAACATCTACATTAACGAAATTGGCAAAAACATTAGAAGAATCGGCAGCACCTGGTCTCACCCTACACAACACTGAAATCAAGTGTCTGCTGTACGCAGATGACCTGGTGCTACTGTCTCCCACTAAGGAGGGGTTACAGCAGCATCTAGATCATCTGCACAGATTCTGTCAGACCTGGGCCCTGACCGTTAATCTAAAAAAAACGAATATAATGATATTCCAAAAAAGGTCCGGAAATCAGGATGACAAATATAAATTCTATTTGGACACAGTTTTATTAGAACACACCAAAAATTACACAAATCTAGGACTAAATATCAGCAACACAGGTAGCTTTCACATGGCTGTGAATGAGCTGAGAGACAAAGCAAGAAGAGCATTCTATGCCATTAAAAGGAATATTAAAATCGAAATTCCAATTAGAATCTGGCTCAAAAATTTTCCAATCAGTTATAGAACCAATTGCTCTATATGGCAGCGAAGTATGGGGTCCGCTCTCTAATACTGAATTTACCAAATGGGACAAACATCCAATCGAAATACTGCATGCAGAGTTTTGCAAGACTGTATTGCAAGTGCAAAGAAAAACTCCAAATAACGCATGTAGAGCAGAATTGGGCCAATACCCCCTCCTTATTCGAATAGAAAAAAGAGCCATCAAATTTTACAACCATCTAAAAACAAGTGACCCCAAAACATTCCATCACACAGCTCTACTATGTCAAGAGATGAAACAAGAGAAGAGTCCCCTCAGCCAGCTGGTTCTGAGGCTCAGTTCACTAACCAAAACCAACCTCATAGAGCCTCAGGACAGCACTCAGAAAATCTGGCCCAACCAAATCATCACAAAGCAAAAAGAAAAATATATCACCTATTGGAAAGACACCACAAAAAATCAAAGTAAACTTCAATGCTATTTGGCTCTAAACAGAGAGTACATGGTGGCAGACTATCTGACCACTGTGACTGATAGAAAACTGAGAAAAACACTGACTAGGTACAGACTCAGTGAGCACAGTCTGGCTATAGAGACCGGTCGTCACAGGCAAACCTGACTGCCCAGAGAGGACAGGCTGTGCTCACTCTGCCCCTGGGGAGAGGTAGAGACAGAGCTGCATTTCCTATTACACTGTGACAAATACTCAGACCTAAGAGAATCTTTCTTTTCCAAAATTATCATTCAGTACAAAGAATTTGAAACTATAAAAGAGGAAGAAAAAATCAAATTTTTATTGGGGTGAAAAGCCAAAATGTGCAATTTTGGCAGCCAAATATGTGTCCTCCTGCCACAACCCGAGGGACAGCCAGTGAAAAGTGTAATGTAATGTCAATAATATTTCCTGTTTTGTTTTGGCTTTCATAGCATGTAATGTGTCTTCTCAGTCATGTTGAGATTGGTCGACTACTATTGCTTTAATGTATTGTTATTCTCATTAATATTGTTGTTGTAGTTGCTGTTAATGGTAATCCCATTTCCACTACTACTATTATTATTACTGTTGGTCCCACCATTTTTGTTATATGTATACTTTGACAATGTAAGTAATTTTACTTGCCATGTCAATAAAGTCTATTGAATTGAATTGAATTGAGAGAGAGAGAGAGAGAGAGAGAGAGAGAGAGAGAGAGAGAGAGAGAGAGAGAGAGAGAGAGAGAGAGAGAGAGAGAGAGAGAGAGAGAGAGAGAGAGAGAGAGAGAGAGAGAGAGAGAGAGGGGAGACGGGGCAGAGGAGAGAGACAGAGAAAGAGAGAGAGAGAGGGAGGAGACGGGGAGAGAGGAGAGAGAGAGAGAGAGAGAGAGAGAGAGAGAGAGAGAGAGAGAGGGAGAGAGAGAGAGAGAGTGACAGCGACTTGGGGAAAAGTATCTGCAGTATCATAAACAGCAGATTACATCATTTCCTTGATGAACACAACCTCCTAAGCAGAAGCCAGATTGGATTTGTAAAAAAATTATCGTACAACAGACCACATTTACACCCTCCAGACTCTAATTAACAAACAAGTAAATCAAAACAAAGGCAAAATCTACTCGTGTTTTGTAGACTTCAAGAAAGCATTTGATTCAATTTGGCACAAAGGTCTTTTTTACAAACTAATAGAAAGTGGTATTGGAGGGAAAACATATTATGTTATTAAATCAATGTACACTAAAAACATTAATTAAAATCGGCAACAAGCAAACAGACTTCTTCTCTCTGTCACGATTTAACTAGATATGAACCCAAATGCAGACAACTACACCGAGCCAGAGAAGGTTTAACAGGTTTATTTACAACGTGCAATTGTCCAGGTTTCCAAAAATAGGGGAAGAGCAAGTCCAGGTTTACAGGGAGGGTAACAGATCCAGGTTCTGAGCAGGAGTGGTACCGTAACGTCCTAGTGTCCGTGGTGAGTCCAAAAGGGAGGTCCGGTAGTGGAAAGCAGGGTGGTGGTGGCAGGAGTGAAGCGGAGGCAGGAGTCAGGTTCCAATAATATGGTCGTCTTGACTATGATCTGACGATGAGTGGCAAGTTTGACCGGGTCTTTAAGGCTGAGGTGATTATGGTGAATGAGCTGCAGCTGGAACCCTGACTCCCGCACACCAGACTTCACTCCTGCAATCAAAACAGACAGAGGGGAGGGAGAGAGCAGAGAGAGAGCTACCTAGCAGCAGTAGGCCTAACAGTACCCCCCCCTCTACGGACGCCACCCGGCGGCCGACAGGGGTTTATCCGGATGTAACGTATGAAAATCCCGGACCAGAGCAGGATCCACAATGAAGCTCCTGGGAACCCAGGAACGTTCCTCAGGACCATAACCCTCCCAATCCACCAGGTACTGGAAACCACGACCCCGGCGGCGAACATGTGTAGACAGGACCCCCACCCACGATCCTGGGCGGAGGAGGGGGACGAGAGGGCGGGCACAGAGGGCTAACCGACACAGGCTTGATCTGGGAAACATGAAAAGTGGATGAACCCGTAGGGAGGCAGGAAGCTGTAGTTTAACCGCGCAGGGGGTTAACAATAGACAGTATCTTGAACGGTCCTATAAAACGCGGCGCCATCTTCTTAGACTCCACTTTCAATGGAAGATCACGTGACTTAAGCCATACCTCTTGACCAGGTGAGTAACCGGGAGCCTGGGACCGGTGACGGTTGGCTTGCCTCTGCATGTACGACGAAGCTCTCGGACAGAGCTACCCTGGCCTTCCTCCAGACCTTGAAGCAGCGGCGCATGTGGGACTGCACCGAGGGTACCGCCAGTTCCCTCTCTTGAGAAGGGAACAGGGGAGGTTGATAACCCAGAGCACACAGAAAGGGAGACAAACCAGAGGAAGCGTTAGTCAAGGTGTTATATGAGCATATTTCCACCCAGGGGAGCATGGAGCTCCATGACCCAGGGTTAGACCCTGTGACACAGCGGAGAGCGGTCTCCATCTCCTGGTTCGCTCTCTCGGCTTGCCCGTTGGTCTGGGGGTGATATCCAGAGGACAGGCTGGATGTGATGCCCAAAGCTTTACAGAAAGCTTTCCATACCTGGGAGACAAACTGGGGACTCCTGTCAGAGACAATATCAGTGGGTAGACCATGAGAGCGGACGAACACATGTTCAACCAAAATATCAGCCGTCTCTCTGGCAGTGGGCAGTTTAGGTAGGGCCAAAAGATGAGCAAACTTAGAAAAACGATCAATCACAGTAAGAATGACAGTCTTTCCAGACGAGGGGGGAAGTCCAGTGACAAAAAATCCAATGCAATGTGGGACCAGGGCCGGCTGGGTATTGGCAGAGGTCGTAGATGACCAGCGCTGGCCTGGGTGGAGTTCTTACTTCGTGCACATACCGTACAAGCAGCAATGAAGGCTCGAGTGTCCGCCTGAATCCTGGGCCACCAGAACTTCCGTCGCACAAAGTCCAGGGTCCGAGTAACTCCAGGGTGACAGGTAAGGGGAGACCAGTGAGCCCACTGAAGTACCTGGGAGCGAACAGACTCAGGAACAAACAACCGGTTAGGAGGACCGCTCCCAGGGTCAGCTTGATGATGTTGACCCTGTCTAACAATCCCTTCGATGTCACATGTAATGGCCGCAATACTGCAGGTAGGAGGCAAGATGGGTTCAGGTTTACTACCAGTATCAACAGCAGAATGAACACGAGACAGGGCGTCAGGCTTGACGTTGCGTGACCCAGGACGGTAAGACAGAGAAAAATTGAATCTACCAAAAAATAGTGCCCACCTGGCTTGACGGGGATTGAGCTGCTTCGCTGACTGGATGTATGCCAGATTTTTATGATCCGTCCAAACGATGAAGGGTTGTTCCGCCCCCTCCAACCATGCCGCCCACTCCTCGAGAGCCAGCTTAACGGCGAGCAGTTCACGATTGCCAACATCATAATTCCTCTCTGCCTGAGAAAGTTTCCGTGAAAGAAAAGCACAGGGATGCAGTTTGTTATCTTCAGGAGAACGTTGTGACAACACCGCACCTACCCCAGTGTCGGATGCATCCACCTCCACGACAAACTGGCAGTCGGGGTCCGGCTGCATCAGAATGGGAGGCGAAGCGATGTTTCAGTTCTTCGAATGCTGATTCGGCCCCTTCATTCCAAGCGAACGGTAGTGATATGGAGGTGAGAGCGGTGAGTGGCGCCGCAATGCGGCTGTAGTCCTTGATGAACCTCCTGTAGAAGTTCGCAAATCCCAGGAATCGTTGAAGTTGTTTGCGGGTGGAGGGGGCTGGCCAGTCCGTGACAGCAGAGATCTTTGCTGGGTCCATCCGCAACTCCCCCTGAGCTATTATGTAACCCAAAAAAGAGGTCTCAGACACATGAAATTGACATTTCTCCATCTTCACAAATAGCTTGTTCTCCAACAACCTTTGCAACACCTGGCGCACATGCAGTTCATGTTCCTGGGAGGACTCAGAGAAAATCAGGATATCATCCAGATAGACAAAAACAAAACGATTCAACATGTTCCGAAGGACATCGTTCACTAGTGCCTGAAAAACAGCAGGGGCATTAGACAACCCAAAAGGCATAACCAGGTACTCAAAATGTCCCATGGGTGTGTTGAAGGCAGTCTTCCATTCATCACCTTTACAAATGCTCACCAGGTGATACGCATTTCGTAGATCCAGTTTGGTAAAGATAGTTGCACCATGAAGGAGGGGGAAAAAGCAGAATTAATTAAAGGCAGAGAATATTTGTTCTTAATGGTGATGTTGTTAAGTCCACGGAAATCAATACAGGGTCTGAGGGTCTTATCCTTCTTTCCAACAAAAAAGAATCCCGCTCCTACAGGTGACGAGGAAGGACGAATAATACCTGCCACCAAGGAGTCCCGAATGTAGTTCTCCATAGCCGCCGTCTCCGGGCGGGAGAGATTGTACAGGCGACTGCTAGGGAGAGGGGCTCCTGGCTGGAGGTCAATGGCGCAATCGTAAGGCCGGTGAGGAGGAAGAGAAGTAGCTCTGTGTTTGCAGAAAACGGATGCCAGGTCATGATACACGTCAGGGACAGCAGAGAGATCCATGGACTCCAGTGGAGGTTGAGGCACAGTGCTGGCAGGGGTCTGAGCAGAACACAAAACAATTCACATGACAAAATGTGCTCCATGAAACAATTTTACCTGTCACCCAATCAATGTGTGGATTGTGTCGTATGAGCCAGGGGATACCAAGGACCAGGGGGGTCTGTGGGCAGTCAATTATGTGAAACTGAATGTTCTCCTGATGATTTCCCGACACTCTGAGACAAACAGGCACAGTCTGATGAGTAATACGGGTCAACAATTGTCCATTTAGACCCTTAGCCTGCAGCGGACGGTCCATAGGTACAGTCTCTAACTCCATTTGTTGAGCCAACTCTCGATCCAAAAAGCTTTCATCGGCACCAGAGTCAACCAGCGCACTAACAGGGAAATTCTGGGACTGCCACTGGAGGGATGCCTGGAGCAGAATGCGGGGAGAAGAGGAAGAATCCGCTGCTCGGCTCACCAAAACTTCTCCCATTAATGATGAGCCGGCCCTTTTCCCGGACGAACTGGGCAGGAAGGAACGAAATGACCAGCCTCTCCACAATACAGGCAGGCCCGAGCCTGAATACGACGTGCACGCTCCTCTGAGGACAACCGTGCACGACCCACCTCCATGGCTTCGGGTTCAGTGCTCCTAGTATCGACTCGGGAAGACTCGGCCCTCTCCATAGGGAAGAGGCGGGGAGGAGTTGGTTGACGACAGACAGGTTGCTTGGAACTACCACTCCTCTCCTGGCGGCGCTCCCGAATCCGATTATCCAACCTGATGGTGAGTGAAATAAGATTATCCAGCGTAGGCGATTCATCATATGACACCAATTCATCCTTCAAGGTCTCAGCCAAAGCATTAATGAACACTCCTTGTAATGCCTCGTCATTCCAACCACTCACTGCCGCTAAAGTTCGAAACTCCACTGCCATCTCCGCCACACTGCGAGACCCCTGCCAAAGAGAAAACAAACGTTTAGCAGCCTCCTTGCCCCGTACGGGGTGGTCGAAAACCTTCCTCATCTCAGTGGTGAAGGCAACGTAAGCGTTGCAAATGTCCGACTGGCTCTCCCAGACCGCGGATCCCCAGGAACGAGCGGAACCGCTAGTAGAGTTGATAAGGTAGGCAATACGGGCTCTTTCGGAGGCGTAGGTGAGGAGCTGTTGTTCAAACACCAACGAGCATTGAGTCAAAAAATCACCACAGGTTCCCATGTTCCCGTCATAGCGCTCTGGAGCAGGAACAAAAGGCTCTCTGATCTGGGCTGGAGGGGCAGGAAAAACAGGTGGAGCAGGAGAAGGAGCAGTTTGTATGCCATGCACGAGGGGTGCATTATTAACTTGAGTAGTAAGGGCAGAC
>JAGTTL010001137.1:0-16638 GCA_036851935.1 Coregonus suidteri
TGTGATACTGATCACACTATAAGGCTCTATGTGATACTGATCACACTATAAGGCTCTATGTGATACTGATCACACTATAAGGCTCTATGTGATACTGATCACACTATAAAAGGCTCTATGTGATACTGATCACACTATAAGGCTCTATGTGATACTGATCACACTATAAGGCTCTATGTGATACTGATCACACTATAAGGCTCTATGTGATACTGATCACACTATAAGGCTCTATGTGATACTGATCACACTATAAGGCTCTATGTGATATTGATCACACTATAAGGCTCTATATTATACTGATCACACTATAAGGATCTATATTATACTGATCACACTATAATGCTCTATGTGATACTGATCACACTATAAGGCTCTATGTGATACTGATCACACTATAAGGCTCTATGTGATACTGATCACACTATAAGGCTCTATGTGATACTGATCACACTATAAGGCTGTGTCAATTCCTGACTACAAGCTATACCGAGCACTCAAGCCTAAATCCACCCAGGGTGCTCAAAGCACTCCCAACCTGCAGGGGGCAACCATGCAACCGGAGCTGTTGAAACCAACCACCAGGAAGTGCTCTGGGGACCATATTAACCTGCGCACCCACAAGCGGTGCATGTGCATGGCATCGAAATGTTTGGTAAAAGCTTACTTGGCTCTCACTCATTCCTGAGAAGAGATACCAATGACCACAGCTCCTGATCATCCAAAGACGCAACTGGTAGGACAGAATGTGTTGTGAATTCATGCTTCTATATGCCCTTTTTTTTGGGTGTAACATACAATACAATTATTAATTAAATTAAATAGTGAAGACTTCATTATGTGAACGTAGTACTTGACAGTAACGTTACTATAATCATGTGTATTGTTAAATGTTTAATTCTGATATTGATATTTAATTATTAACTTGCAATGATCCTAGGTTAATCTAAATGATGAAATGATTGTTTGGTTAGGTTTGAGGATTCAGTAACATTAGTTTATGCTTATTTTTGAGAAAGTGGAATTGAGAGTTATTTGTAACTAATCCAGGGTTTTTGTTTGTGTGTTTGAAGGTTATCAACCTATTCTGTTCCATCTTTATGACAATAAAAAATCATAAAGTGAACAGTTTTTGAGTTGTCCTTTGCGTTCATCAAGGATAAAGCCGTTTTCAAGTTTGGGCAGAGCTGTGGTCAGCCAGAAATCACGCACAACTTGACAGTTGATAACCAGCGCGGCAGTGAGGACGAGGATCAAAGGGCTGAAGTCAAGCTGTCGACGCAAAGGAAGAATTGCCTGTGAAACTCTACACCATGGCCAAGGAAACTTTTGGAAAACAGTCAAGCAACTGAAGCAAGAGCGGACCTTAGCCAAATCTGCTTTCACCAGACAAGCGAACTACCTGAGTAAAGCTGCAGCTGGTATGATTAAGCATGAACTACAAGAGGAGTTCAGCAAGCTCAGTTCCCTGGCTAGAAGTGTCGGTGATTCAAATGATGACTACGCGGCTGGCCTACTGGCTTGAAGCGGGAACTAAGGGAGATGAAGAGGTCAAGCTCGACAAGGACCAGCAGGCTGATCTTGAAAGGACGATTGAAGAGTGCGACATGAAATTGGAGGAAATCCGAGAGGCAGTCCAATTCAACCTCTGGCCAAGATACGGTAAAGAGGAGGTAGACTTTGCAATCCAAGAAGCGAGAAAGCCTGTGACAGAGCCAAAGAAACCCCCGTCACTGCTATTAACAGGGACGGCTGTGAACTACAGCTGGAAAGAGCGAGGAAGCTAATCCATGATGCAAGTGAAAACCTGAAAGACTGGGAAAAATGGGTCCCACACGATGAGACTGCAGATCTGAAAGGCAGAGTAAAAGATCTGAGAATATTCGGCAGTAACCTCGAGGCCAAAAGAACAGAATTCCTCATCGCACAGAGAATTGCAGAAGAGGACAGAAGACCTACAGAGCTTCAACCAAGAGCAGTCCCACAACCAGTGGTGAGAATAAAACCAACCAGTCTACCTAAATTCACTGGGCTTAGGAGGAATTTCCACAGATGGAGGAAAGACTGGGAGAGCCTGCAAAAGCAGGGAGAGCCGACTGGTTCAGTGGAGGTGAAGAAGTTTCAACTTCTTGACAGTGTGGACGAGAGAATATGTAGAGACCTGCGCCTGTCAACATATAACAGTGCTGAAGACATGTTTTAGAGTACTCCAAAACCGTATGGAAACAAGCCAACAATTGCTTTGGAGATAATTGAGGACCTGGAGAGGATCCCTCCTTTAAAGTCACACCAACCAAGGAAGGTTATTGACCTGATTCAAGCTGTGGAAAAGGCCTGAATGACCTCACGGAGCTCGAAAGCAGTGGAGCCATAAGGATCCCCTTGTCATCAGATCCATAGAGAGCAAGTTTGCCGGATAACATGAAGAGGGACTGGCTGACATTCATGGTCAACCCAAGAAATGGGGTCACACCTGACAATCACTTCGACAGCCTTCTAGGATTTTTAAAGACACAAGAGGACATACTGGAGAAACTGGACCAGTTGGGTGTAAGTGAAAAACCCTGAAAAGAAAGCTACGTACCGGAGAAGCGGTATGCTTCCACAAGGTCCACGAGAAAGGGAGGATGCGTTGTGTGTGGAGATGAAAAAGCACCGTGAGAAGATTTTCTTTTGTAAGCAGTTCAAAGAACTAAAGCCTAGTGAGAAGCTGAATGCTGTCGAAAGACTGGGAGCATGCAGAAGATGCCTCAGATGTCATGGAGAGGATGAGGAATGTACGGACACCTTACCTTTGCAGAAACAGAGACTGCAAAAGAGGAAGCTCCTCGGATCACCTTTTCTTTCTCTGCCTTAAAGGAGGGGCTAAGAGGAAAGAATACGTGAAAGTGGAAAAACCCAGCACCAGGAGGCAACATTCACAGAGGAGCAAGAGAGATTAATACGTGAGCTCACCCCGGACGTGGCAGAAATTCAGGAATGCTTTCACCAACATGGCAAAATCACACTGCACTGGAGGAAGCCTTCCTGGGGTAATGGACTCAAGCACACGTGAATTACCAGTTATTCTTATGCTTCTCGAAGTAACTACTAACGCAGGGCAGAAAATTGGAACTCTCATTGACTTAGCATCAGACACCAACTACATCACTCACACAGCCGCCAGGAGACTGAAGCTTCGAAGTGAAAGGATCACACTAGTCGTCCATGGGAGTTGGAGGCATGGCCATGAAGGTGAAGACCAAAAGATACTTACTCAAGGTGAGAGTCAAGACACACAAGAGGCACGGAGAAAGCTCATGAGCTGATCTGTTATGGGTTGGATGAGATTGCAAAAGTTCACAGAGCAATCAAAGCACAACACCTCAAGAAGTTCTTCCCCGATACCAACCTGGAAGACCTTCACAGACCAGAACATGTTGAGCTTCTCATAAGCCACCGTGAAGGAAGACTTGCTCCACAGAGAGTAAAGGTAGTAGGAGATCTTGTCCTGTGGGAGAGCCCTTTAGGAAAGACCGTTGGAGGAGCACATCCAGACCTCTGTGAAGTAGTGGACATGGCCCTGCACAATTCTGAAACTCATTTTGCACGATCTATGAGAATCACAGCAGTAAAGTATCAGAAATTGCTGAGATGCAAGAATCTAGAGCTGAAACTAAAACCACTGTTATTGGCAAAGAGTTCTTGGACTGGTGGAAGTGGGACAGCATTGGTGCGGCCTGTGAACCCATGTGTGGAGGATGTCGTTGTGGTAACTGTCAACCAGGAGGCAAAGACATGACTCTTAGTGAAGAAAGAGAGCTTGAGATAATCAGGCAAGGTCTCAATTACGTGGAGTCAGATGTGCATAGTCAGGAGCCTCACTGGGACACAAAATACCCTTGGATTGAAGATCCAAGTTCCCTGCCCAACAACAGAAGCGCAGTGGAAGCCACGTTTCTGAGGACGAGAAACAACTCAAGAGAGAACCAGATTGGCGTGCAGCATACACACTCAAGTTCATGAGATGGTGGAAAGGAAGGCAGCAAAGAAACTCACTAGAAAGACCATTGCCGACTGGAAAGGTCCAGTATGGTACGTCAGTCACTTGATAGCACCAAACCCACACTCTATAACTACACCTGTCCGACTGGTATGGAACAGCAGCCAGAGGTTTAGAGGAAGCAGCATGAATGACCTTTCTTCTGAAAGGGCCTGATGTACTTAATCCTATTCGAGCGGTACTGCTAAGGTTCAGGAGAGGAATCCATGCTGCTCTCTCTGCGACATCAAAAAGATGTACAATTCTGTGTGGCTCGAAGACCTGGAGATGCACCTCCATAGATTCCTCTGGAGAGACGGTGATGATGGGGACATTGAGGAATATGCCATCACCAGGGTCAACATGGGCGATCGACCAGCAGGGTGTATCGCACAACTAGCCATGAGAGAAACAGCGAAGTTGCCCCATGTTCACACACATCTGAAAGAGGAACGGAGGGTCCTTGAAGAGGATTCCTACGTAGATGACATCCTGACATCCCATAATGACCTGGAAAAGCTAGACGGAACCACCAAAAAAGTCGAAGAAATCCTAAAGGCAGGTGGATTCTTCCTCAAGCCGTGGGTCCGATCAGGCCAAAGTGGGAGGCAAACATCTACATCAGAACATCCAACATCATCAGATGAAGTCTTCATCCTCCCCAACCAAGTGAGAGAAGGAGAAAATAGAGCCCTTGGAGTTGGTTATTTAGTCGAATCAGACAAACTGTACCTCATGACCTCGATAAACTTCTCAAAGAGACAAAAAGAAGATGAGGATCAGTCAAGATCTCGTTGGAGAGGAAGTGAGAATGAAAACTCCAAACCCACTGACCAGAAGGCAACTGCTTAGCCAAGTAGCTAGTTTGTATGACCCAATAGGGCCTTGCAACACCTGCCAAACAGAAAGGAGCCATTTTAGTCAGAAAAGCATTCCAAGAAACTGGAGGCAAAGCTCTAACAAGAGACACATGGGACACACCTCTGTCTGAGAAACTTAGAGGAGAAGCAATCCACCTGTTTGAGGAATACAGACACCTCAACCAAATTACCTTCCATAGAAGCCTGACTCCAGTCAAAAGGATTGGAGAACCCTGGGGAATAACATTCTCAGATGGGAGCGACCAGAGTTATGGAGCAGTGGCATACTTCAGGTGGGAGACCGAGCAAGGCATCCTGGTCCGACTTGTTGAGTCCAAAGCCAAGCTTACACCACTTGACCAAAAGGGAGAACCAGTGAAGGCTGAAGTCTGTGGTGCTGTGTTCGCTGCAAGACTCAGGAAATACATTGAAAAGCACAGTCGGATGCAAGTAGGACGTTGGATCCATCTGTTAGATAGTCAAACTGTGCTGGGTGCAATCCAAAGGGACAGTTATGGGTACCAGACCTTTTTTGCAAACAGAGTGGGAGAGATCCAGAAGTCCACATCAGTTTGAGGACTGGAGATGGATTCCAGGTGAGCAAAACATTGCTGACCTCATGACAAGAGGAGCAACCCCAGAGGACCTCAAAGAGAACTCTGTGTGGCAGAACGGCCCAGAGTTTTTCTGAAACGACCTGTAGAGGATTGGCCGACAAAGTCAGCCAAAGAAGTCGCTGCAGATGCCAAAGAAGGCATAAACAAGCTCCAAAGGAAATGTTTTACAGCAGCACTGACCCGAGCGCAGGTGGGGAAAAAAAATCCAACATGCTCCACGTATACCAATATCTCCAAACTCTGACAAAGGTAAAGACCTGCAAAGCAGCCCTAATGGAAGAGGGCACCAAATCCAAGTCCAAAGACCACCTTCTGGTTATTCAGTGGGGAATATCCTTAACATCAGCAAGTTCAGCAGTTTTAACCAGGTTGACAAGAGTCATTGCCTGGGTGTGGAGAGCTGCCACAAGGTGAAAGAAATGCTAGCCAAGACCACCACCACAAGCAAGCCAAAGAAAAAGGAAATTCCTTCAGCTCTTGAGATCAAGTCCAGAATCAAGAAAGCTACACTTACCATCATGGAGTGTGAAGATGCACTCAGGGATCTCTTCCTTGCAGCCCAAAAGGATGTAACCTGGCCAGACACCACACTCAGCAGGCTTGCTGTGGTCAAAGAGGAAAACACTGGACTCTTGCTCTGTGGAGGAAGATTCCAATCTTTAATGAAGAAAAAACTGCAGTACCAATCTTGCCCTGCACGTCATGGGTATCCTCCCTTCTAGCTCAAGAAGCCCACAAGACAAATCATGAAGACATCGCAGGCACACTCCTCCGGATGAGAAGGAAAGCGTGGGTGGTAAGAGGCCGGAAACTAGCTCAAAAGATCGTTGATAACTGTGTGACATGCAGGAAACTTAAGGCCCGGAGATGCCAACAGATCATGAGTGACCTTCCATCGGAGAGAATAACACCAGCCAATACCTTTGAGTACACCACAGTGGACTTATTTGGACCTTATGAAGTGAAGGATGAGGTGAGAAAGAAGGTGAAACTTAAGGTGTGGGGAATTGTCTTTTGCTGCATGGTGTCAAGAGCTATGCACACAGACCTTGTCAGCGACCAGTCAGCTGAAGGCTTCCTGTTAGGCCTACCAAGATTTACGGCACTGAGAGGGCATCCAAGGAAATTGTGGTCGGATCCTGGAAAACTTTGTCGGAGCCAGACCTGCCCTCAAAGAACTCTACATGTTTCTGGACCGACTGGAGAAGTCGAAGCTTGAAAACGACGTTTCCAAGCATGGCACAGAATGGAGCTGGAGGATCCATCCAGCAGACTCACCTCACAGAAACGGAGCTGCTGAAGCCGCTGTCCGAACTGTGAAGCGGGCTTTACACAATCTGGGAGGTAATGGAGTCCTCACATGGGGTGAAATTTCAGACTTTCCTTTATATGGCTTCCAACCTTGCAATGAGCGGCCTATTGATGCCAGGACTCAGAGCAGAGAGGACTGTGTAGAATACATTAGCCCAAATTCACTTCTACTCGGACGAACCGGACCCAGAGGAGATCCAGAGACCTTTGACTTTGAAAGGTTACTCCTACAAGAGATTAAGAACCATCCAAACAGAAGTTGACCGATTCTGGAGGAAATGGAGTCAGTTAGCCGACCAAACCTGTTTGTCCGGACCAAGTGGCACACCGCTCACAGGAATGTGGCAATTGGAGATGTCGTCTGGCTGGCCGACCAGAACGCCTTGAGAGGTCAGTACAGGCTTGCCAGAGTTATTGACGTTAACACTGACAAGAAGGGAATTGTGAGGGATGTATATCTCCGATCCTTCCCCAGCTACCCAGTCGCAACTGTGAAGCCCACTAAAAAGATGGAAAAACATTCAATCAAGATACCAGCAACAGTTCTTCACAGGATGTCAGACGGATAGTTGTCTTGCTTCCAGTTGAAGAGCAGCAGCAACAGGATCAAAATAGAGTAACTGATCCAACACATCACAGTTCTGTGTGACCTCCTTGGTTGAAGAACCAGGAGGTCAAGTGGGAGGTGTTGTGTCAATTCCTGACTACAAGCTATACCGAGCACTCAAGCCTAAATCCACCCGGGTGCTCAAAGCACTCCCAACCTGCAGGGGGCAACCATGCAACCGGAGCTGTTGAAACCACACCACCAAGTGCTCTGGGGACCATATTACCTGCGCACCCACAAGCGGTGCGTGTGCATGGCATCGAAATGTTTGGTAAAAGCTTACTTGGCTCTCACTCATTCCTGAGAGAGATACCAATGACCACAGCTCCTGATCATCCAAAGACGCAACTGGTAGGACAGAATGTGTTGTGAATTCATGCTTCTATATGCCCTTTTTTTTGGGTGTAACATACAATACAATTATTTATTAAATTAAATAGTGAAGACTTCATTATGTGAACGTAGTACTTGACAGTAACGTTACTATAATCATGTGTATTGTTAAATGTTTAATTATGATATTGATATTTAATTATTAACTTGCAATGATCCTAGGTTAATCTAAATGATGAAATGATTGTTTGGTTAGGTTTGAGGATTCAGTAACATTAGTTTATGCTTATTTTTGAGAAAGTGGAATTGAGAGTTATTTGTAACTAATCCAGGGTTTTTGTTTGTGTGTTTGAAGGTTATCAACCTATTCTGTTCAATCTTTATGACAATAAAAAATCATAAAGTGAACAGTTTTGAGTTGTCCTTTGCGTTCATCAAGGATAAAGCCGTTTTCAAGTTTGGGCAGAGCTGTGGTCAGCCAGAAATCACGCACAACTTGACAGATACTGATCACACTATAAGGCTCTATGTGATACTGATCACACTATAAGGCTCTATGTGATATTGATCACACTATAAGGCTCTATATTATACTGATCACACTATAAGGCTCTATGTGATACTGATCACACTATAAGGCTCTATGTGATACTGATCACACTATAAGGCTCTATGTGATACTGATCACACTATAAGGCTCTATGTGATACTGATCACACTATAGGCTCTATATTATATACTGATCACACTATAAGGCTCTATGTGATACTGATCACACTATAAGGCTCTATGTGATACTGATCACACTATAAGGCTCTATGTGATACTGATCACACTGTAAGGCTCTATGTGATACTGATCACACTATAAGGCTCTATGTGATACTGATCACACTATAAGGCTCTATGTGATACTGATCACACTATAAGGCTCTATGTGATACTGATCACACTATAAGGCTCTATGTGATACTGATCACACTATAAGGCTCTATGTGATACTGATCACACTGTAAGGCTCTATGTGATACTGATCACACTATAAGGCTCTATGTGATACTGATCACACTATTAGGCTCTATATTATACTGATCACACTATAAGGCTCTATGTGATACTGATCACACTATAAGGCTCTATGTGATACTGATCACACTATAAGGCTCTATGTGATACTGATCACACTATAAGGCTCTATGTGATACTGATCACACTATAAGGCTCTATGTGATACTGATCACACTGTAAGGCTCTATGTGATACTGATCACACTATAAGGCTCTATGTGATACTGATCACACTATAAGGCTCTATGTGATACTGATCACACTATAAGGCTCTATGTGATACTGATCACACTATAAGGCTCTATGTGATACTGATCACACTATACATTTGTGTGGGTGTAGATATGGTTGTCCTTGTTTGATAGAGCCAATGGACGTCTTTCAAATCAAATCAAATCACATTTTATTGGTCACATACACATATTTAGCAGATGTTATTGTGGGTGTGTTCCTAGCTCCAACAGTGCAGCAGTATCTAACAATTCACAACAATACACACACATCTAAAAGTAAAAGAATGGAATTAAGAAATATATAAATGTTAGGATGAGCAATGTCTGAGTGGCATTGACTAAAATACAGTAGAATACAGTATATACATATGAAATGAGTAAAACAGTATGTAAACATTATTAAAGTGACTAGTGTTCCATTTAAAGTGACCAGTGATTCCATGTCTACGTACATAGGGCAGCAGCCTCTAAGGTGCAGGATTGAGTAACCGGGTGGTAGCCGGTTAGTGATGGCTATTTAACAGTCTGACGTCCTTGAGATAGAAGCTGTTTTTCAGTCTCTCGGTCCCAGCTTTGATGCACCTGTACTGACCTCGCCTTCTGGATTATAGCAGGGTGAACAGGCCATGGCTCGGGTGGTTGATGTCCTTGAATATATTTTTGTCCTTCCTGTGACATCGGGTGCTGTAGGTGTCCTGGAGGGCGGGTTGTTTGCCCCCGGTGATGCGTTGGACAGACCGCACCACCCTCTGGAGAGCCCTGCGGTTGCGGGTGGTGCAGTTGCCGTACCAGGCGGTGAGCCAGCCCGACAGGATGCTCTCAATTGTGCATCTGTAAAAGTTTGTGAGGGTCTTAGGGGCCAAGTCAAATTTTTTCAGCCTCCTGAGGTTGAAGAGGCGCTGTTGCGCCTTCTTCACCACACTGTCTATGTGGGTGGACCATTTCAGATTGTCATTGATGTGTACACTGAGGAACTTGAAGCTTTCACCTTCTCCACTGCGATGTTCCTATCGGCGGATTCATTGCTAAATATACAAAGACTGGAAGACTACAACTTGTGTTGGGTGGTGCTTCGTGCTCTGACCCCCGTCCCTCCCCCAAGGCAGGTTTTTTTTTAAGGAGGCGGGCACTAAAAGCTGAATCCTTTGGGCAAAACTGAAAGAACTGACCAGACCGCAATGGCTTCAAGTGATTCCTCACATCAACACAAATTCGACGATGGAGCATTTTTTAAATGTTCTATTAGCTACATGGTGACATGCAACCATACATGTTTCAACCAGAATATAGCGAAGAGGATTCGAAACGAAGTTGGATTTACCTAATGTTCGAAGCTCAACGACAGCCGATGCTAGCACCAAGAGGGCAGATGACAAATCTGGTGCCTAGCTTAGTTATTTTTCCTGCATGCTACCTAGCTAGCTATCCATATTGTGTATTGCTGGCTAACATACTATTTTGTTACAGTGGGGGGACATTTTTATTATTTTTCTGTTTGCTAACTTATCTAGTTAGTTAGTTAGCCTAGCTAGCTAGCTAGCTAAGTTAGCTAAATAACTACCGGTAGCCATATCTATGACAAAAAAATTGAAGAGATTTTTCAATCAGAGATCTTTTGTATCTCGATTGTAAAACCTCTTCTCTTTTTAGTTGTATATATGGCTAATAAACAGCAAGCTACAATGTTACAACCAACCACCTAAAGCTAGGTTTACTGGCAAACATTAGCATGACGAGTTGGCTAGCTAGTTTGCCTGGCGGTTTACCAGCAAACATTAGCATGACTGGAGTTGGCTAGCTAGTTTGCCTGGCGCCTGCAAACTTGTTATGCGACACGCCTCGTGTTTGTAACTTGTTAGCAAACATGTGTACATCAGTAACTGTAAATAATCTTGCTAGCTAGCTATGTAATGTAATTGACAAGGGTTGACATTGGTTATGATAATGACTGTGGATGCATTTCAATCTCACAAAATTATAGGTATGATGCAAGATAGGATTCCAAACAAGTATTGTATATCCAGCAAGCTAGCTAGCTAAGTTTACTAGCAAACAGTGTGGAGAAAAAAAAATAATACAGCAATTTAGTGTTGTAAATCTCTGAAACTGAAGCTGGTTTTACTTTTAAAATATATTTGGCTAAGCATTTGTATGGTCTGGTCACTGTGCAAAGTTGGAGGATTATGCCACATTTCTTTCTATTAGGCTAGATATATTTGTAAATGTAATCTCTGTGCCTGTGCAGATGTATGCATGTTCAACTGTCGTTCAAACTGTACAATAGAGTATAATTTATTAAATATTTTTATCTTACAGACAATACCGTGTGGTGGCTGGGCTTCTTCCTGGATTGGATTCTAGATACAGAAACAGAATTACTTTGCCGGCGTGTGTCATTGTAGCAGAACTGTATCCTGTGAACTGTGTCCCTCTCAATGGATTGGACATTATGCAGGGTCCTTGGGATGTCCATACCCCATTGAAGTTTAAATGGAAAATGGTTGAGGAGCATCCAACTCAGTAAATTTCCTAAAAATATATTTGTATCCTATTTTGATAAAACCATACCAAATATATTCACATCACCAAGTAATTGATTAAAACACAATGAATGTCTACAGTAATCTCAACAGCACTCTGTAGGGTAGCACCATGGTGTAGCCAGAGGACAGCTAGCTTCTGTCCTCCTCTGGGTACATTGACTTCAATACAAAATCTAGGAGGCTCACGGTTCTCACCTCCTTCCATAGACTTACACGGTAATTATGACAACTTCTGGAGGACGTCCTCCAACCTATCAGAGCTCTTGTAGCATGGACTGACATGTTGTCCACCCAATCGAAGGATCAGAGAATGAATCTAGTACTGAAAGCATAAGCTACAGCTAGCTAGCACTGCAGTGCATAACATGTATATGAGCTCAACAGCGCCGGAGAAGATGGCTGCCGTTTTACAGCCCTCTAACCAATTGTACTATTATGTGTGTTTTTCCGCGTTATTTGTAATTTATTTTGTACATAATGTTTCTGCCATCGTCTCTTATAACCAAAAAGAGCTTCTGGATATCAGGACAGCGATTACTCACCTCGTATTGGACTAAGATTTTTTCTTCAACGAGGCGGCCGCGAAGGATATCATACAGACACCCGACAAGGCCCAAATCCCCCGTCATTCGCGTGAGGAAGAGACGGAGATATCGTGGACGTAGATCGGGGTGCCTTGTAATGATCCGACGGCGAGCGAGTAAACTGCCTCTTCCATCAATCCTATTAGCCAACGTTCAATCTTTTGAAAATAAAATGGACGATTTAAGATTACGGTTATCCTACCAACGGGACATTAAAAACTGTAATATCTTATGTTTTTCACGGAGTCGTGGCTGAACGACAACAATGATAACATTCAGCTAGCAGGCTATACGCTACATCGGCAGGACAGAACGGCTGACTCCGGTAAGACAAGGGGTGGCGGTCTGTGTATATTTGTAAACAACAGCTGGTGCACAAAATCAAATACTAAGGAAGTCTAGAGGTTTTTGCTCGCCTGAGGTAGAGTATCTTATGATAAGCTGTAGACCACACTATTTACCAGAGAGTTTTCATCTATATTTTTCATAGCTGTCTATTTACCACCACAAACCAATGCTGGCATTAAGATTGCACTGAATGAGTTGTACAAGCCATTAATCAACAGGATAACGCTCATTCCAGATGCAGCGCTCCTAGTGGCCGGGGACTTTAATGCAGGGAAACTTAAAATCCGTTCTACCTAATTTCTACCAGCATGTTAAATGTGCAACCAGAGGGGAAAAAACTCTAGAACCACTTTACTCCACACACAGAGACGCATACAAAGCTCTCCCTCGCCCTCCATTTGGCAAATCTGACCATAACTCTATCCTCCTGATTCCTACTTATAAGCAAAAACTAAAGCAGGAAGCACCAGTGACTCGGTTAATAAAAAAGTGTCAGATGACGCAGATGCTAAGCTTCAGACTGTTTTGCTAGCACAGACTGGAACATGTTCCCGGATTCTTCAGACAGCATTGAGGAGTACACCACATCAGTCACTGGCTTCATCAATAAGTGCATCGATGATGTCGTCCCCGCACAGTGACCGTGAACGTACATACCCCAACCAAAGCCATGGATTACAGAAACATCCGCACTGAGCTAAAGGGTAGAGCTGCCGCTTTCAAGGAACGGGACTCTAACCCGGACGCTTATAAGAAATCCCGCTATGACCTCCGACGAACCATCAAACGGCAAAGAGTCAATACAAGATTGAATCATACTACACTGGCTCTGACGCTCGTCGGATGTGGCAGGGCTTGAAACTATTACAGACTACAAAGGGAAGCACAGCCGCGAGCTGCCCAGTGACACAAGCCTACCAGACGAGCTAAACCACTTCTATGCTCGCTTCGAGGCAAGCAACACTGAAGCATGCTTGAGAGCACCAGCTGTTCCGGATGACTATGTGATCACTCTCTCCGTAGCCGATGTGGGTAAGACTTTTTAAGCAGGTCAACATTCACAAGGCCGCAGGGCTAGACGGATTACCAGGACGTGTACTCCGAGCATGTGCTGACCAACTGGCAAGTGTCTTTCACTGACAATTTTCAACATGTCCCTGACTGAGTCTGTAATACCAACATGTTTCAAGCAGACCACCATAGTCCCCGTGCCCAAGGACTCTAAGATAACCTGCCTAAAGACTACCGACCATAGCACTGACGTCTGTAGCCATGAAGTGCTTTGAAAGACTGGTCATGGCTCACATCAACAGCATTATCCCAGAAACCCTAGACCCACTCCAATTTGCATACCGCCCCAACAGATCCACAGATGATGCAATCTCTATCGCACTCCACACTGCCCTTTCCCACCTGGACAAGAGGATAACCTACGTGAGATGCTATTCATTGACTACAGCTCAGCATTCAACACCATAGTGCCCTCTAAGCTCATCACTAGCTAAGGATCCTGGGACTAAACACCTCCCTCTGCAACTGGATCCTGGACTTCCTGACGGGCCGCCCCCAGGTGGTAAGGGTAGGTAACACACACATCTGCCACACTGACCTCAACACGGGGGCCCCTCAGGGTGCGTGCTCAGTCCCCCTCCTGTACTCTCTGTTCACCCATGACTGCATGGCCAGGCACGACTCCAACACCATCATTAAGTTTGCCGACGACACAACAGTGGTAGGCCTGATCACCGACAACGATGAGACAGCCTATAGGGAGGAGGTCAGAGATCTGGCCGTGTGGTGCCAGGACAAACACCTCTCCCTCAACGTGACCAAGACAAAGGAGATGATTGTGGACTACAGGAAAAAAAGAGGACTGAGCATGCCCCCATTCTCATCGACGGGGCTGTAGTGGAACAGGTTGAGAGCTTCAAGTTCCTTGGTGTCCACATCACCAACGAACTATCATGGGTCCAAACACACCAAGACAGTCGTGAAGAGGGCACACAAAGCCTATTCCCCCTCATGAGACTAAAAAAGATTTGGCATGGGTCCTCAGATCCTCAAAAAATTCTACAGCTGCACCATCGAGAGCATCCTGACTGGTTGCATCACCGCCTGGTATGGCAACTGCTGCTTGGCCTCCGACCGCAAGCACTACAGAGGGTAGTGCGTACGGCCCAGTACATCACTGGGGCAAAGCTTCCTGCCATCCAGGACCTCTATACCAGGCGGTGTCAGAGGAAGGCCCTCAAAATTGTCAAAGACTCCAGCCACCCTAGTCATAGACTGTTCTCTCTCTGCTACCGCACGGCAAGCGGTAACCGGAGTGCCAAGTCTAGGTCCAAAAGACTTCTCAACAGCTCTACCCCAAGCCATAAGACTCCTGAACAGCTAATCATGGCTACCCGGACTATTTGCACTGCCCCCCCACCCCATCCTTTTTTACGCTGCTGCTACTCTGTTAGTATTTATGCATAGTCACTTTAACTCTACCCACATGTACATATTACCTCAACTACCTCAACTAGCCGTGCCCCCGGCACATTGACTCTGCAACGGTACCCCCCTGTATATATAGCCTCCCTACTGTCACTTTATTTTACTTCTGCTCTTTTTTTCTCAACACTTTTTTTGTTGTTGTTTTATTCTTACTTTTTTTGTTTAAAAATAAATGCACTGTTGGCTAAGGGCTGTAAGTAAGCATTTCACTGTATGTCTGCACCTGTTGTATTCGGCGCATGTGACCAATAAAATTTGATTTGATTTATATATATATATTATAGTATATATATATGCGAGAGAAAAAAAAACATATGGGATTGGAAATGATGCAGACAATTACATTGATGGAAGTTACAATCTATCTGCAATATTAAAGCTGATCTATCACCCCCCCCCCCCCCACACACACACACACACACACACATTTTTATTTATTTATAGAGAGATAGAGACAGATTGTGTTCTTTTTTCTCACTTACATAGCTAGTAAATGCAGCTAGCTAGTTTAAACACCCTGCTCAAACAGAGGGTTGCTATGTTAGCTAGCTGGATGTGACTATCCAATACTGGAACTCTTTCAAGTCAAGGTAAGCTTTTGGTTTTACTAATTTATTGCCACCGGGGCCTGCCGGTGTAACTGCTTACTGACTGTACACTGTAACGTTACTGCATGATCGTAGCGGGTTTACTAACGCGTTAGTTCTATTAGCTATGTTGACTATGATGTTACTTTAGCTAATATGGTGACAACGATGTAGGCTGTGGTTAGCAGTTATGACATGGTTTGGCTTGGAAAGGTTTTTTCACCTGGTCACATACAGCTGATGTGTGAAGTCCACAAGCGAAGGGAAAAGGTGATAAGGAGGAGAGCGTATAGATTTGAGAAGGAATTGCTACAACGTGGCTGCTATGAAAGTGAACTGTGTTTACGCTTGATCAGGGGTGTATTCATTCATCCCATTCTGTTGAAAACTTTTCTTAAACGGAAGCGAAACAGAACGAAACGTGGGGAGCAAAACACCACCTAAATTTGTCCAATAGAAACGTCTCATTTTCACTGTTGGACTAATGATTACACCCTAGATAAGCTTACTGCAGGCAAGAGTGTGCCAAGGCGTATTGATGGGTCACACTGTCTGTCATGTGTCACTGTCTGTCACCTCAAAAAAAAATATCTCGACCTGTGTGCAACTACGTTGTAAACGTTCATTCATCAGACTAGGTTAGAGCAACCCATGTGATGTTTATAGGGGAAAACATGTAGTAGCCTAAACCTATCGATGTTACATTGACTGGGTGATGGAATATGGTGACAGTCCTCCAATTATGCTGCACTAGAAATAGGCCATGCTCCATGAGAAAAAATAATCTCTGCCTCATCTTAGAACTGGTGAATGGAATTGGATGACAGTCATCCATATGCTGCAATAGAAATAAGGCCATGCTCATATAAAAATAATCACTTGCCTCTCTAAACGGCACAACGCCACTGGATTAGACATTACACACTGGATATACATTACACTGGATTAACAATTAACACTGATTAGACATTCCTGGATTTAGACATTACACTGGATTAGACATTACACTGGATTAGACATTACACTGGA
>JAGTTL010001138.1:0-7500 GCA_036851935.1 Coregonus suidteri
TTGAAGTAATCTTTGTGATAAGCTAATGTATCTTGGCAAAAACTGTATGTAAAATAGAAAATGGAACATGTTCATATTTTGTGATATTTTCACTAGGTTCAATGTAAATAAAAAAGGCAATTAGCAAGATAATTTTAGTCATCAATCTATAACGTGCCTTGGATTGAAACCAGCCAGTATGTCTATAGAGTGTCATCATTCACCATGATTGTCCTACTAAAGGCTCCACCACTACAGCCTTTCTTAAACTAGTTTGTGCCAGGGACCAGCAAGGCCTTCTTCCTCTGGGGACCACTTCGGTAATAAATGATTGACAATCACTTTTTCTTCTTATTTATTCCCAATAGTTTATCCTCTAGAACTGGGGACAAGCTGTGATGCCCCGTAAACATTGTGACGTATTTTATTACGCCATAAGTTTTGCCCCGCTACTGAACCGACAAGCGTAGTGTTTGTAATGCAAGATAGAAATCGCATTTATTTTTGGGAGATTGACAAAATATGACATGTTTTGTATAGTTACTTTTTCTTTAACTTGTTTCTCTAACTTTATAGCAAGTCAAGTTATCTTGCTGTGCAGAGCAGCTAGCTAGCTAAAGGCTAGGTTGAAGAAACCACTGTAGATAGAGACCTCCACCTAATAATTATTATAATAAACAAACGTCATTACCATCACAATCAATTTAAACGGGAGGCAACAGGCATATAATATCATTGACTTAGCAGCCAATGTGTATTATTTAACATTACTATTAAAATAGTACTTACTTATAGGAATGGGTCATTGTTTACAAGTTGCTAGCTATCCCATAAAGCCATCACATGAAAACCACATATGTGACTCGTTTCAGGAAACTAGGCGTATGTCGCGGGTCACTTCACAGGAGAGCCATTTGAACGTAAACTCGAGAGCTTCAAGTTCCTTGGTGTCCACATCACCAACAAACTATCATGCTCCAAACACACCAAGACAGTTGTGAAGAGGGCACGACAATGCCTGTTCCCCCTCAGGAGACTGAAAAGATTTGGCATGGGTCCCCAGATCCTCAAAAAGTTCGACAGCTGCACCATCGAGAGCATCCTGACCGGTTGCATCACCGCCTGGTATGGCAACTGCTCGGCATCCGACCTCAAGGCGCTACAGAGGGTAGTGCGTACGGCCCAGTACAACATTAGGGCCAAGCTTCCTGCCATCCAGGACCTATATACTAGGCAGTGTCAGAGGAAGGCCCTAAAAATTCTAAAAGACTCTCTAATGGTACCATGAGGACAGCTGTCTCCCTCATCTCTCTCTACTGGTACCTTGAAGACAGCTGTCTCCCTCATCTCTCTCTACTGGTACCTTGAAGACAGCTGTCTCCCTCATCTCTCTCTACTGGTACCTTGAAGACAGCTGTCTCCCTCATCTCTCTCTACTGGTACCTTGAAGACAGCTGTCTCCCTCATCTCTCTCTACTGGTACCATGAGGACAGCTCAGATTGGAAAAAAGTGTTTTTCTGTGGTACACAAAGTAAGTGTGATGGGTGATTTGAAGGAGTCAGGCGCAGGAGGGAAAATCACAGGATTTATTACGGAAAACAGAGTTACGCAGTAATGCGTCAACCAACAAGGCACACGGGGAAAATAACCCAACGATACAAAATACAAGAAGCTCCACCGAGCCTCACTATCCTCACAATAAAAATTCACACACAAAGACAAGGGGGCAGAGGGAACACTTATACAGCTACTGATGAGGGGATATGAACCAGGTGTGTGTAAAAAAAAAAAGACAAAACATATGGAATGATGAGATGAGGAGCGGCAGTGGCTAGAAGGCCGGTGACGACGAACGCCGAAGCCTGCCCGAACAAGGAGAGGAGGCAGCTTCGGAGGAAGTCGTGACAGTACCACCCCCTTGACGCACAGCTCCAGCAGCGCACCGACACCGGCCTCTGGGTTAATACGATAATCTGGCGGGAGTAATAACCTATAGGTAACCTTTTTTATTCTCCTCAGGACTTTGAACGGCCCCACAAACCGCGGGCTCAGCTTCTGGCAGGGCAGGCGGAGGGGCAGATTCCGGGTCGAGAGCCAGACCCGATCACCCGGTACAAACACCGGGGCCTCACTGCGGTGGCGGTCAGCGTTGGCCTTCTGGCGACGCACGGCGCGTTGGAGGTGGACGTGAGCAGTGTTCCACGTCTCCTCCGCGCGACGAAACCAGTCAACCACCGCAGGAGCCTCGGTCTGGCTCTGATGCCACGGTGGCCAGAACCGGCTGATAACCTAAAACACATTGAAATGGTGTTAGGTTAGTTAGGAGTGAAGGAGAGAGTTCTGGGCATATTCGGCCCATGGCAAGAACACCGACCACTCCCCCGGCCGGTCCTGGCAGTAGGACCACAGGAACCTACCCACATCCTGATTCACCCGTTCCACCTGCCCATTTGACTCGCGGTGAAACCAGAGGTCAGGCTGACCGAGACCAAGTGGGACAATGGCCGCGTCCATCGCCCATACTACCGGCACCACAATGCAGGAGGCCGGGAGTATGGGGGTGTTGTCTCTGGGCCTCTCCTCTGTGTCATAAAGCCGTGACAGTGCATCTGCCTTCACGTTCTTCGTACCCAGGATGTATGATAGTGTAAAATCAAACCGGGTGAAGAATAGGGCCCACCTGGCCTGGCGAGGGTTTAGCCTCCTCGCTGCCTGGATGTACTCCAGGTTACGGTGGTCCGTCCAGACGAGGAAAGGGTGTTTCACCCCCTCGAGCCAGTGCCTCCACACGGTCAGGGCTCGGACAACAACCAACAGCTCCCGATCACCAACGTTGTAGTTCTGCTCCGCCGGGCTGAGCTTCTTGGAGAATCACACACAAAGACAAGGGGGCAGAGGGAACACTTATACAGGTACTGATGAGGGGATATGAACCTGGTGTGTGTAATAAACAAGACAAAACAAATGGAATGATGAGATGAGGAGTGGCAGTGGCTAGAAGGCCGGTGACGACGAACACCGAAGCCTGCCCGAACAAGGAGAGGAGGCAGCTTCGGAAGAAGTCGTGACAGTAAGGCTTGATTTCAAGTTCATTTGGGATTTTTAATGCCATTTTTAGCAGGTCGAAGGTCAAATCTGGTGAAAATGGGCAAATATTAATAGATTTAGGTGGAATATCCTGAAATGTTTAACAAAAACTGAGTGCATTATCAAAAATCAACACTTAGACTATATAATTGCTGCATTGGTAGTTATTTTTCATACAGTTATTATGCTTTCAGACATGCACAACAAGCTCATTGGAAATTATCTGTATTTGTGTGTCATAAGGAACATGAATAGTATTTTTAAATGCCCATAAACCCGTTGCATACAGCTGGAACTGGAACAGCTGCCGTTCAGTAAATACTGTTTGACTGCACCACTGAGACCTTGCTTCCCTTCTTTTAAACACAACAACAGGGCGGCAGGTAGCCTGGCGGTTAGAGTGTTGGGCCAGTAACCGGGAGGTTGCTACACTCTTAGAAAAATAGGTACTTTCTAGATCCTTAAAGGGTTCTTTGACTGTCCCCATAGGAGAACCCTTTGAATAACTATTTTTGGTTCCAGGTAGAACCCTTTTGGGTTCCATTTAAAACACTTCCCACATAGGGTTCTACATGGAACCCCAAAAGGGTTCTATCTGGAATCAAAAAGGGTTGTACCTGGAACCAAAAAGGGTTCTCCTATGGGAACGGCCGAATAACCCTTTTTTCTAAGAGTCTAGTTCCAATACCCAAGCAGACAAGGTGAAGCAAGGCAGTTAACCCTCCCACAACAACTGCTCCCCGGATGTTCAATATGGCAGTCCGCCCCCGCACCTCTCCAATTCAGAGGGGTTGGGTTAAAAGTGGAAGTCAAGTTTCTGTTGGACCTTGTGTGCAACTGATGATAAAATTAATTATAAGTGAAATCCTTTTATTATCAGTGATTGAGGGAAGTTCTATCATTATGCCATATTGTGGTCCAGTCATTTCATCTCAGTGATAGAAGGAAGTTCTATCATTATGCCATATTGTAGTCCAGTCATTTCATCTCAGTGATAGAGGGAAGTTCTATCATTATGCCATATTGTGGTCCAGTCATTTCATCTCAGTGAGGACAGACATGGGAATGACAAGTTGTCTCATTTTCTTTCTTTCTTGTCGTTCAACAGTGGAAATGATTATGTGTTTTTGCATTACTGAGTAAAAGTCCCTTTGACTATTTATTGTTTCAGTGGCGTTGCTATTAAATCTTCATGGTGTTGTTTCAGTGGCGTTGCTATTAAATCTTTATGGTGTTGTTTCAGTGGCGTTGCTATTAAATCTTTATGGTGTTGTTGCTAGAAATGTGTTTTCCTTCTCTCTTCTTTGTGGATGTTCTTAGAAAAGCTGTTCTGTAGTTCATCAGCTCCCGTTCTTAATGAAACATCTCTCCTCTCTTAGTGTGTCCTGTGGGTATCTCTCCTCTATATCCATCCTCTCCATCTCTCCTCTCTTAGTGTGTCCTGTGGGTATCTCTCCTCTATATCCATCCTCTCCATCTCTCCTCTCTTAGTGTGTCCTGTGGGTATCTCTCCTCTATATCCATCCTCTCCATCTCTCCTCTCTTAGTGTGTCCTGTGGGTATCTCTCCTCTATATCCATCCTCTCTCCATCTCTCCTCTCTTAGTGTGTCCTGTGGGTATCTCTCCTCTATATCCATCCTCTCCATCTCTCCTCTCTTAGTGTGTCCTGTGGGTATCTCTCCTCTATATCCATCCTCTCCATCTCTCCTCTCTTAGTGTGTCCTGTGGGTATCTCTCCTCTATATCTATCCTCTCTCCATCTCTCCTCTCTTAGTGTGTCCTGTGGGTATCTCTCCTCTATATCCATCCTCTCCATCTCTACTTATCTCAGTTCTAATCTCTTCACTGCCCCTGTGAACCACTGCCCTGATTGCAATGTTGAGTAACATACACCTACCTTACTTTCATGCTCAACACCTGGCCTTGCTTGCCAGCAAGGCTTTTGCCCACACACACACACACACACATGCACACACGCACAAACACACACACACACACTCACACAGACTCATACAAACACACACACTCACAAAGAAAGTGCTGTGTCCCAGATCAGGGTTAGGTTCCCTCTAAATGGTAGTCTGTCAGGATCAGAGACATGAGGATCAGAGACATGAGGGTCAGAGACATGAGGGTCAGAGACATGAGGGTCAGAGACATGAGGGTCAGAGACATGAGGGTCAGAGACATGAGGGTCAGAGACATGAGGGTCAGAGACATGAGGATCAGAGACATGAGGGTCAGAGACATGAGGGTCAGAGACATGAGGATCAGAGACATGAGGATCAGAGACATGAGGATCAGAGACATGAGGGTCAGAGACATGAGGATCAGAGACATGAGGGTCAGAGACATGAGGGTCAGAGACATGAGGGTCAGAGACATGAGGATCAGAGACATGAGGGTCAGAGACATGAGGGTCAGAGACATGAGGATCAGAGACATGAGGGTCAGAGACATGAGGATCAGAGATATGAGGATTAGAGCTATGGGGTCAGAGACATGAGGGTCAGAGACATGAGGATCAGAGACATGAGGGTCAGAGACATGAGGGTCAGAGACATGAGGGTCAGAGACATGAGGATTAGAGACATGAGGGTCAGAGACATGAGGGTCAGAGACATGAGGGTCAGAGACATGAGGGTCAGAGACATGAGGATCAGAGATATGAGGATTAGAGCTATGGGGTCAGAGACATGAGGATTAGAGACATGAGGGTCAGAGACATGAGGGTCAGAGACATGAGGGTCAGAGACATGAGGATTAGAGACATGAGGGTCAGAGACATGAGGATCAGAGACATGAGGGTCAGAGACATGAGGGTCAGAGACATGAGGATCAGAGACATGAGGGTCAGAGACATGAGGATTAGAGACATGAGGGTCAGAGACATGAGGATCAGAGACATGAGGGTCAGAGACATGAATCAGAATATGAGGATCAGACATCAGAGTCATGAGGATCAGAGACATGAGGATTAGAGACATGAGGGTCAGAGACATGAGGATTAGAGATGGGAAGAGAGAGGGCAAGGTATTGAGAGGGCTAAGATATTACAGTGAATACAGCATACATTTACTGTTGCGTATGTCCACAAAGGCAAAGTGAAAGTTGAAAAAGTATCTTACTCTGAGCTAACATTGCCCATTCCCCCTCCCCCCTCTTCCTCTCAAAAGTATCACGAAGACAAACAGGAAGCTCAATGAGTAGGTTGTCTAACCACCGTAGTGCTGAAATAAACAACAACTATGTAGAATGTGGGCTAGTTGTCTAGTTGTCTATATCATGAATGTGGGCTAGTTGTCTAGTTGTCTATATCATGAATGTAGGCTAGGTGTCCTTAATTTTCTATGTCACAAATGTATTTTTCCACTGTGCTGTGATGTTTCACAAAAGTTCTGAACCTTTCTATTCTCATAGTTTCTACAGATTGTAAATTAAAGGCAACATTTTTTGCTAAGAGTATTATTATATTATTGATCGATTGACTATGACTTTTCAAATCACCCAGAAGTGCTATTTGCAGAGTAAATTTTCAGCCATTCCTGAACCTGCGACCAAATACAAGCCACATATGGGCAGTACCAAAACAAGTGATCTAATGATTCTGTCTCTTCGGAGAGCAAAATATGCAGAGCTGGGATGGTTGTATCCCCCATATATATATATAACACTCTACTGGTTGCAAGAATTGTGTATAATCGTTTAAATTTAAAACCTCTTTGAATCCGGCGTTGTTTTGTGTATCAGTTTCATGTACCATGGAAACCATGGAATGTACCATGGAATGTGCCATGGAATGTACCATGGAATGTGCCATGGAATGTGCCATGGAATGTACCATGGAATGTGCCATGGAATGTGCCATGGAATGTACCATGGAATGTACCATGGAATGTGCCATGGAATGTGCCATGGAATGTACCATGGAATGTGCCAATGTGCCATGGAATCGGTACATCGAAAATCTCCTTACACCTATTTTGCAACCTGTATGGCGCAGCTGTCAATTTTCTGGTCCTTAAAATGAAACAATGTTTTTTTTGTCTTTAATGCAGGGCCGACAGACAAGCAGCCATTGATTCTTAAAGAATACTTAAGGCCTAATGAGCTTAGTTCAACTGTTGTACACCATCAGATTCCAAAATGTAGTTGTAAACCAGTGGTCACCAACCTTTTTCTGAGTCAAGATCACTTTCTGAGTCATAATGAAGGCCGAGATCTACCGCTCATATTTATTTTAAACATGACTTAAAAAATGTAAGCCTATGCAACATTAACCAATTAAAAACAGTTCTGTAGCGGTGAGGTTTGTGCAGTAAGCTATAGGCCCCATACATTATCACTGCATATTGGCTATGCTTGAGTTACCCTGCCAATGATGTTCTTCTCAGACCATTTTCAAATTCTATTTCAAAACTTGAGGTATATG